>VZTE01004112.1:202186-235974 GCA_013397775.1 Eulacestoma nigropectus | reverse complement strand
CCCCCCAAACTTCGTCTTGGGCCTGTCAATCACTTTAATAGCTGTTTACAACCTATCATCAAGTCTTGCATAACATCCACATGACTTCACTCAGATGCCTCCGACACCCAAAAGCTGCCCCTGAGCTCTATTTCAGGAGTGATGGAGCCCACGGCACCAACCGGCTGCATCCCCCGCCGGCATGCCCGGGGTCCTGGGATGGGGAAAATCAAAGGGAAAAACATGCCCGAAGCAGAACTATTTTGTAGCTAACACGAGACGGCTGCTCCCTGATTCAGGCTTTGGGGGTGACGTTTTGTTTGGTGGGCTCAGACCCCCTCCCCAGCGTCGCAGGTAGATGCTGCATCAGTTTGGAGAGATCAGGAGCTAAAAGCACCTGGAGCAGTCCGTGGATCGCAGCGGGTGCTCCCGGGGGGTCGCGGCTGCAGCGTGGCCTCTGCCCCCCAGTCTCCTCACGGCACTGGGACACACGCACACCAAACACGGCAAATTCTGTTAAAAATGTCGTTTTCTAGCAAAGTTCTGCACCCCGCGGCACCGCCCGTCGGCGGCGGGTTGGCGGGGGACGGGGGCAGAGGCGCAATCTGTGCTGGAACGGCTGCCAGCCCTTTTCCTTCGGCAGGCGATGGCTGGGTTGTGGGGCGGGGGGGGACACGACGGCTCTTTTTTAAGCTCTCCCGTCCTCCCCCTCTCCCTCAAGTTTCATAACCCTTCAAAGCACGAAAAGGCTCCTCCGGTTCCCGGCTAATGAGCCCCTGCGGAGGAGGAGCCGCGGCCCTGGCAGGAGGGAAGTTCGGCAGCAAAATCTCCCCACCGCGGGTGTGACGGGGCAAGTGGGGGGGACACGGAGAGGTCTCTGCGGGGTCCCGCCATAACCCAAATTTGGCCAGTTCTCTCCCCAAAACGCCCCTCGGCACGAGGCTGCCCGGGCTGGGAAATCTCTCCCTCCCCGTGCAGACGCTGCGTGCAAATATTTATTTACACAGCATAAAGGGGGTTATTTATTAAACCACAGCTGACAACTGTATTCAAACTAATTTCTCTTAATAAGGCACTTGCGGTCACCCCGGCAACAGCACCGGAGCGCCCTTCCTTAAGGAGATGACTTAATGGGGTGAAAATCCCCGTGGATGCAAAGAGGGTGCTGAGGGGGCCTCTGGAGATGCTGGGGGTGGAGACACCATCCCCCCTTCTTAGAGACCCCCTCCATCCCCGGAGATGGAGTCCAGAGGGAGGAAATTGGGCCAGAAGTGTCTGTTTTTTGTGACAGATGTATATATACAGAGGTCACCAAAAGCAGGAGGGCATCAGAGGGGGTCCTTGCTTGCCAAGGGGAAAATAAGGGATGGCAGAGCTCCTACGTCCTGCTTTGTATTGGAAAACACAATGGCTGCCTTATTAACACCTGTAATTACAACACTCATTAAGGAAGCTGTGGGATGAAGGCAGGATTTCTGCTTCCTTGCACTGACCAAGGTGACAGGTTAAATTGTGCAGAGAAAGACAGCAGAAGGATTTCTCAGCTCCATCTCTGCCTCAGAGAATAATTAAACCAAATTTCCCCTGGTTTTTAAAATCCTGGATCCATCAGCTTCCCAAATGCTGTGCAATCAAGGGTTTGCAAAACAAACCCCCCCAAAACCTGAAGCAAGCTCCTTATCCCCTCTGAAACCCAGACCTAAACTCACGCACTAAATTATGATGGGGTTTTTTGGGGGTATTTTACTGAACAGCCACACAATGCTCCAGTCAGCCAGGGCGGCCCCGGGGAAACCCACCAAGAACCCACCCCAAAACAAAGGACTCACACGGGGAAGTAGAGCAGGCTGTGATTTACTGGGACAACAACACTTCTGCAACAACAGAGAACACGACTGCGCCGAGGCACCCGGCCGGCAAACCTGCAGCATCACCGAGCACTGCCACACTGGGGACCCGGACAGGTGACACCAGAGCAGAGACCAGAGGGATGTTTGTGGTCCTGGGGACTCTGGAGAGGTGGCACCAGATCAAAGACCAGGGGGATACCCACGGTTCTGGGGACCTCAGAGAGGTGACATCAAAGCAGAGACTGGAGGGATGCTCAAGGTTCTGCAGAACCCAGAGAGCTGACACTGAGAGCAGAGACCAGAGGGAAGCTCCTGGAGACCCGAGGGAGGTGAAACCAGAGCAGACCAGAGGGATGATCCTGGGGACCCCAGAGAGGGGACACCAAGAGCAGAGACCAGAGGGATGCTCATGGTCCTGGGGACCTTGGAGAGGTGACACCAGAGCAGAGACCAGAGGGGTGCTCATGGTCCTCAGCACTGGTTTCCCTCCTGTCTCACCCCCAGACACACAGACACGAGACAGAAGCTTGCTGGGACAGGGCAAAGCTGCTACATGCCAAGGGAGGGAGTGAAAGGCAGCGGGTTCCGGATGGGGTCCACGGGCATCGCAGCCACGCCGGAGTCAGTGGCACAACTCCCTCCGTAGGCACTTGAACCTTCAATCCCGGGCACCCTGGCTCTGCCTGTGAAGCTCCAAAGGCACACGTTGGCTGCAAGGGATCTCACAAACTCCTTCTGAGACTGCAGAAGGGCTGAGGGAGCCCAGCACTGTGTGGATGTGATGGGGTTTGGTCCCAGCCTCCAACTGGCCTGGCTTGTTCGTGCATGGCTGGGCTCGATCCTCCTGGCTGTGACAGCGGGGCTGCTCTTGACATGGTCATTCCCAGCCCAGATTCCCTTTCTTTGGTCCATGAGACAAGCATGTTGCCAGATCTTGCCTTCTCTGGAAGCCATCTGAGACAGCAGGAGCCAGGCAGGAGCCTCAGGAAAGCAGGGACTCGGGGCTGAGGGACTGCAGCAGGGGTTTGGCAGTGATTCAGGGCTGGGAGGAAGTAGCTAAGCAAGGACAGGGCAAGTGGAGCAGGCCACTAGATCTGCTCTGCAAACTGGGCTGGGAACCAGAAGAAACCAGGATCAGAGGGAACTGCTGTAGCTGGAAGTGCTGCTCCAATTGAAAATAAAAAGCATCTACTGCAGGCAGCGGTAGGTTCCCTCCCAGGGCAAAATCCCAACTGCTGAGTGCAGGATTTTGCCCAGGCTGCTCTGTTTGCAGGGTTTGCTCTAATAAGCACACACATCCCTGCAGCAGAGGAGTTGAGCTCCTTGGAGGCATTTCCTTAAGGATGAATCCTGTGCCCTCACGAATCTGCCCAAGCCTCCCTCCTCCTCCTCTCTACACACTGCCTGGGTTGTAGCACAGCAGGTTGAACTCCAGGTTTTCATCCCAGTGACGGAGCAGCACAAAGAGCTGCTGGGCTGCGGCTTTCACCGTGGCCAGGCTGGATCCCTCCGGGAAGTCCTGCCCGCTCAGCCACAGGCTGGCTTTGGCAGCCACCAGCTCCCACTCGATGAAGTAGGAAGCCGAGCTGTGCTCCAGCCAGGCCAGGGCCACGGCCGTGGCCCACAGCATCCCCTCGGGCTCCGTCTGCTGCTGCAGCTCCACGTCGGAGAGCAAAGCCTGGACCTCGGAGCCGTCGGGGTCCCCGCCCTGGCCGCTGTCAGCCCAGCTCTCGGCCGGGGAGGAGAAGCGGCGGATGGTGATGGCCGGGGGGGATGGTTCCTGCTCGGCTTTCAGGGCTCTGCAGATGCTCTCGGCTGCGCTGCCCGACAAGTGCCGGAGGCGGCCGGTGTCCTCCAGCATCGCTCCCCGAGCGATGTCTCCAGTGCTGGGACCCTTCCCCTGCCCACTGGGGACCAGGAGCTGCTGGCTGGAGTTCAGGATTTTATGCTCCGAGGAGGGACTGTTCTTCTTGGTGATGTAGGAGCCGGAGGGGCTGAGGGACAGGCGGTGGCAGGCGAAGGGTGATGTCCACTTCAGCTTCTCCATGGGGATGTTGACGGCATCGCAGAAGGCTGAATTCAGGAGAAAGGCACCGCAGGCCAGCTGCAGGGACACCTGCAAGGGATGGCAGGCACAAAAGGAAGCTCTGGCACACCAACCACTTGTGGGTAGCTCAGGAAAAAGGCATGAAGGGATGGAACAGCTCTCCATCTCTGAGCAGGTCACTGGACATGGTTGTCAGAGACAGCAGGAGGAAGATTCAGGGGGATCCTCCTCTGCTCCCCTGCAGTTACCACGTAACCCCAACAGGACCCAGGGAGGAGCCGCTCACCAGGGGAAGGTAGTCCACGCTCTCACTGTCGCCCTCGGAGCCGGCTTCACTCCCTCTGCTTGGAGATTTACTCATGAAGCCTTTGGCAGCTCGAACCAGCAGCCTGGTTTTATTGAGGGTCAGCCTGTGAGAGGATGAAAAGGTGTTCGTGACCTCTGTGCTCATCCTGACACCCACCCTCCCTCCAAAACCATCCCTGCTCCCCAGACAGTGGCACCACGCTTGGTCCCAGCTCCAGCCGCTATCCCTGGGGTGCCTCCTCTCCCCCTGGCTTGTGTTCACATCAGACCCACGCAGGTGAAACCTGCTGAGGTCAGAGGAAGGTCGATCTGGCTCATACCTGGCAGCAAAGAACCTCTCGATGGATTTTTGGGCTTGCGCAGAGGAAGCAGAAAGGCTCTGAAGTGGCCCTGGGGAGAAACACAGTACTGAGGGTAAACCAAGGTGCTACAGGGGAGCAAAAGGGAGCAGTCAAGGTTCTGGGACACGAGGTGGCTTGTGTGGCTGCTGAATCTTTGGCAAAACCCTTCCTCTCCCCTCGCCTCGTTTTTCCGACATGGATAATAAAATTCCCACACCTCTAAAGAATGAACCTGGGGGAGATTTATACCAACAGCCACATCAGGCTCCATCCTTTGCACCTCAGAATGAGTCAGGCCCTGTGCTCACAAGCCTAATTTTAGGTCATAAATTTTTTTTAAATTCCCCAAAACTCAGCAGAAGTCCAAACCACGGACTCGATGCAGCTGCACCGAGTGCCAGCAGCTCTTTCCCTACCTTCGGGGACACGGCAGCGCTCCCAAGCAAAGGAGGACAGGGTGCTGGAGGGTGAGGGGCTGCTCTCCTCAGCATCTGCAACCGAGGAACCACATCAGCAACAGCACCCAGGCAAAACCAGCACCTTCCCTCCCACGGCACGATCGGGTTAATGAGCCTCTTCAGGGCTCTTAATTCAGCTGCAGCTCTGACAGTGCCAGACAAGGTCCGATCCAACTCGTCTTCATTAGCGGAGGATTTGGTGACAAGCGAGTGTCTCACATCCCCCCTGCCTCTAATTACACCCGTTTCATCCTTCGCGTTATCCGCGGCACGGCTGCCAATTAACTTCTGAGCATTGTCAGAGCACAACCTGCGATTTCAGGGGTTCGGGGGAAATTGGAGCTTCCTCACCATTGAAGGAGAGGAGCCCCAGCCTGACACGTGTCTGGTGAGCATCGTATGCAAAGGGGAAGGCAGAATTTAAAAAGACCAGAGAAGATGTCCCAAACCACTGAGATCTCTAACACCAGGAAGGAGATAAAAGCCCAGGGAATCTTACTAATGCTGTAAAATCTGTGGTCTCCATTCTGGCCACACGCTGACTGAGGATGTCCAGGGGAACAGCCACGATGCCTTCTGTTTCCCGAGCTCTTCTGTTTCCTCGGGTTGCCTTGCTTGGATGTTGCCCCTTGGCACGAGAGAAGGGAATGGCCAGTGTTAAAGAGGGACTGGCACACGCACGATGGCAACGAAACCACAGAATGAGCTTGGTCAGGAACTGGAGTGACAGGACAAGGAGGAATGGCTTCAAACTGGAAGAGAGTAGGTTTAGATGGGATATTGAAAAGAAATTATTTGATTTGAGGGTGGTAAGGCCCTGGCACAGGATACCCAGAGAAGCTGTGGCTGCCCCTGGATCCCTGGAAGTGTCCAAGGCCAGGCTGGATGGGGCTTGGAACAACCTGGGCTAGTAGAAGGTGTCCCCGCCCATGGCAAGGGGTGGGATTGGATGAGCTTTACAGTCTTTTCCAACCCAAAACATTATGTGATTCTATGGTCATCTCTGGGCATCCAGGCCTCAGAGGAGACCTTTCCCCTGGCCATGGGAAGAGGTTCTTGCCACCAAGAGCTTGGCCATGGCCTTGGGTATGGGTCTGGTGCTGAACTGGGCTGTGGCTTCATAGGGTTTGCCCCTGAGAGAGGTTTCCCAGTGACACCTTCCCTGCCAGGACAAGGTTGCACCCCTGTGCCAGCCCCACGTTACCTGTGTGGGTGTACTGGACCAGGGTTGGCAGGTAGGAGCTGGTGCTCAGGTCCACGGGCACGAACGCCGTGTACTTGCTGATGACGTTACAGGCCTTGCTGGTGTGGACAGCGCTGAGCTGGAACCGCCGCCCAGACCCTGCCACGGGAGGGACAGCAGGGTCAGAGTCCATGGGCTGTGGGCTCCCCCACCCCTCGCACCCAGCTCCCAGCCCCACCTCCATGCTTGGGCATCCATGCCCAGCAGGGGCTGGACCCCTGTATCCCTCTAAACTCTGCTACTCCTGCTCTTATTTCACAAGCCCAGATGCACTTCATGGGGGAGAGGGCTGACATGGCCCAGGGACACGTGTGGCCCAGGGCAGTCATGTGGCTGCTGCTGGAGTTTGATGCCATTTCCCAGCTCCAGGTGACCAACTCCTTAAAAATAACTGTGTTACCTGGTGCATGAAGCAAAGGAGTCATGGAATCATGGAACATACTAAGTCAGAAGGGACCCTCAAGGATTATCAAGCCCAACTCCAGCTCCTGAGGAGTGGGAAGGAGCATGAGCTCGGGAACGTTCATGTGCAGCAAGGCTGCAGAAGCAGAAGAGCACAAGGCAGCTGAAGGGGGCTGTTATTTGGGAGCTATGTGAGACATTCCCTAATATTTCACCACAAGCAGCTCTTGTTTTCACTCCAGAGGCTGCTGAGACTGCTGAAAAGCCTTTCTGAGGCCAGGCAGGGTCTGCCCGCAGCCAGCTGTGCATTACCATGCTCGATTTCACACTCCCTCTCGGCGAGCTGCTCCAAGTCCTGGATGAGCGACTTGGCTGCCAGGTGGTGGAAGGTCTCACTCCACAGGTCTGTGTCTCCATCCTCCTGGCTCTCCCGCTCCCGGAACAGAGGGCGGATGTCAAAGGTGACTTCCCACTGCACGGGCTCGTTGTTCCTCAGCCCCTTCACCACTGCCTTGCAGAGGGTCCTGGGGGAGTGCGGGGAGCCGCAGGCAGTGCCGATATCCAGGTCCTGGGGCTCCCAGTCAGAGGAGGTCTCCGTCTCAAAGGTGAGAGATGGATGCTGGGCAGACTCTGCAGAGAGGGGAGAGGCGGATCATTAATCACCTCCCTGGGAGCTGAATTCCCCAGTGTCACCACAAAACCATAATTAATCTTTCCCAGTTTCCACACGGTGGCACGGAGCGCGACGCAACGCCACCAAACCCCGGCACGGACAGGTGAGGCTGGCCATGCCTCCCCCTCTCCCAGTTACCCAGATCCCCGGGGCTGCGGCTGTCCGACGAGGAGCGCAGGCTCGTGACGGCATCGGGTGCTTCCAAGCCCCTTGCCGAGGCTTCCTGAAGCCCATCCAGCAGTGCCGGGGAGTTGGCGTCGTGGCAGAAGGACACGCAGCTGCGCTGGAGCAGGGCCGGCCGCCGGGCGCCTGCCCCACGGATCCTGGTGGCAGAGCCATGCGGGGTGGCCGGGAGGGGCTGTGAGCAGAGCAGATGTTCGGGCTGGATCCGGCTGCAGCCAATGGCACGGACCTGCTCTGTCCCCTCTGATCCCGTCTGCTCCATGCACGGACCTGCTCTGTCCCCTCTGATCCCGTCTGCTCCATGCACGGACCTGCTCTGTCCCCTCTGATCCCGTCTGCTCCATGCACGGACCTGCTCTGTCCCCTCTGATCCCGTCTGCTCCATGCACGGACCTGCTCTGTCCCCTCTGATCCCGTCTGCTCCCTGCCCGACCCCAGCATGGGATGCAATCACACAGATCTTTCCCTCTGCCCATCCCCGGCTGGGATCCGTGCCCAGACAAAGCCCTCCACCAGACCTCGGGATGTCCCCAAGGGACCCTGGCCCCAGGGGCTCCTTCCCCAGACATGCAGAAGGTGAAATATGAGTTTCATCCCTCCAGACATTTTAATGACTTCACTTGGGAACCAAAGAAAAGAAGAGAGACAGAAAGATCAAGGACCAGTTGCTTAGTAACGAAAGGAGAGAGGCGCAGGGGATGGGAGAAAGGAATTTTTATCTTTTTTCCTTTTTTTTTTAATGAGACTGTTTCTCCACTTTCAGGAGACATGAATCCCTCACTCCAGCACCTCTGGTGCCACATCCCACACAGATGTTCCCTTCTGCAAGGCCTGGGTTTCATCCCTGTCCCCAGGGCTGTGGGAAGATCCATCTAAAACAGACAGATTCTATATTCCTGGCAGAACACCAGCAAAGAACAGAGGTGGTAGAAAGTGGTAGATGGAAGGATACTTTCTCTGGGTGACAGACACGGATATGACCTCCACCACCACCTAATTTTTGTTGTTCTGAGACCACCAGCAAAACTGGGAGCCAGGCAGCTCCAGGAGTGATTTACCAAGCTAATATTGACATATCCTGCCAGACCCTTTCCATTCCAAACCTGCTCCTTCTCCTGCCTGAGCTCTCCTCCTAGCCAGAGGAAGCCAGCTGGGAATGGAGCTGGGGGTTTAAGCTGCCCGTGGCTGGCGCTGACCTTTCCTTCCCTGTACAGCAAGCATGGAGATGAGCTGAGGGCTCGGCTTCACACCCCCGAAAATGTCAATCCCTGGCAGCAGGACTGGGAGCTGGGAGAGCTGCTGGGAGCTCTGGCAGCAGGAGGGATAGCAAAACCAGGCTGCATTTAATTAAGAGCAGGATGCATGCTGTTAACCATTTCCTGCCCTCCAGGAGGGAGTCAGTTCTACCCCTGCCCGCATGCCGAGGGCAGGAGGATGCTCTGGGGACCTTCCCAACACAGGGAATGTTGCCAGTACCCCTAAAACCTGCTTGTTCTTGGTCATTGATGCTGTTCACCATCCTCATTGCTGTAGCCTGAGAGCAGAGGTCGCATCCCTCCCTGTGGAGCCCTGGCCCTGCTTCCCCTTTGCCCCCTCATCTCCCCTCCCACCCCTCACCCAGCGATCTCTAACCCACAGCAGAGGGGAAATGAAGTCCCCGACATCCCACTCCGAGTTTCCATGGGAACACAAATGCTGCTGGTCCTCCCAGCCCTGCAGATGCTGACTGCAGAGCAGAGCATCCTGCCAATGCCAAGGATGGCAGAAAACTATCCCTATCCTTCCCACAGATCAGTTGAAAAATCTGCCCTGATTCCACCTGCTGCAGGCAGGGGACATAACCCTGTTCAGCAGGTGCATCATCACACAGGTTCACGTCTCATCCCAGCGCTGCATAAGGATGTGGATCCAGCTGGGAATCTGCTTTGGCACTGAATTCCTTTTCCCTGCTGGGCACAGAAGTGCCACAGCCATGGGGAGAATTTGAATCCTAAATTGGAGGGAGATAAGAAGGACCAGAGGAGCAGCAAGGTGAAGTACAGGCCACTAACAGGAAGGAGAGCAGGGAAAAGCAGGCTCCCACGGGGAGGGACTGCTACGGGATATCAGGATAGCACTCTGCTCCCTGCTTGGCTCGTTTCCCCAGTGTTTATGATGTGCTGCAGAGCTACATCTATTATCTCTATCTATTATCTATACCAATATTTCAGGACTAGTGTGAGTCAGGCCCTTTCCCTCAGGCTCTTATCCACCTGATACTTTCCTGCTTCTCCTTGCTGGCTTCCACCTGCAGGCAAAGCCTCTCGGGGGATCACCTACCTGGAAATCCACCTGCCAGGGCTCGGGGCTGACCTGCTGCAGGTCCTGCAGGTGGGTTTTCCGGAGGGGGTTTTTCACCAGGGCTGTGCCGGGATCGCTGGCTGTGGGCACCTTCCTGTGAGGCTCGTGGTCGGAGATTTGGGTGGTGCTGTACGCCCGTCTCCTGGACAGAGCCTTCACGTCCATTCCTGAACGGTGGGAGAGAGGATTGGCTCCACTCCGGAGTGGGATCAGCCAGCACCACCCCCCTTGGCTCACGGTGGGAGGCAGGGAGCCCTCCCCAGGGTCCTGCCAAAGCTCAGGGGGCCACACTCAGCCCTGCAAAGTTTTAAGCAAAGCAACGAAACCACAAAAGGAAATAGGAACACTCAAAATTCCTGGGGATGTCAAGAGAGCAGGTTGGGAAGGTTTTGTCTGAGGAGTTTTCAGCCAAAAAAAGCCTGACTGCATTTCCCCAAACCTCCCTGGAGAAGACAAAGGGTTTACTAATGAAATTTAATTAGTGCAGACACGCTCCTGTCAGAGCAAGACTAAAATTTGCCTTGGAAAGACATGATTTCTCATTGCTTTTGACAAGTTTGAGGGGATGCACAGCACAGCTCCTCTTGGAATAAAAGGGAAGAACATCCCGTGAGTAACAGAGGTTTCCCCAGCTCCAGGGTGCAACCAGCTGCTTTATGCCACATGCTGCTGACACAAACACCCAGCCAAGCCCTGGTGGAGAAGAGTGACACCCTGGGGACAGGGCTTTGGATCCATTCCCCCCACCTCCTGACTGGGAAGCTGCTTTGCAGGTACAAGGATGGTCTAGCAGAGCTACCCATTTGCTCACTCCCCTCCTCCTCACACCGCTTGGGAAGCTTGTAAATAATTATGTGGCCAAAGCTAAAGCTGCTTTGAAAATCTCCAGGGAACCCAGCTCACCAGGGCTCCCCTCGATTTCCTGACAGGTTTGGATAAAACATCCAAACCAAACAGACTTGCTCCAAGCCTCAGGAGACCTGTCATCTCTCCTGCAAACTCCTCCAGCTCTTTGCAGCTGAAGACACGTATTTATCAGGCAAAAAAATTGGGGGAGCAGTGACAGGAGCTTGATTACAGAAACAGGGGCATCACCCCCCCCGCATGTACAGAGGAAACTCTGACCCGTGTCTGTGTCCGACTCTCCCCCGGGATCTCTGCCCACGCCCAGGTGGTTGGGGGAGTGCTCGGCGGGGCAGGGGCCCTCCGAGTCTCTGGAGTGGTTCCAGCTCTCCAAGCCCGCTCCCTCCTCCTGGGAGTGAAAGAAAACTGAGCTGCCCGACTCCTGGGAATGCATCATGCTGTACCGCCGCCTCTTGTCCTGGGGGGAAGCACAGAGAGGGAACAGGTCCCACCACCGTGTCCGTCCTTGGCTCCCAGCCATGACAGGCTGCACCAGCACCCTTATCCACTATTTCCCCCAAACTCTTGCCCATCATCTCCCTTAAGGACAGAGCTGGATTTCAGGAGACACCTCCTGACCACGCACAGAACTGAGACCTTCATGTACACCCCCAACACCCCCTGCTCCCGGGACAGCCCCACGGACTCACGGATCTGGGGTTGGAGAGGTACGGGGAGGTGTCACAGATGACACCGTAGCTGACCAGGTGGTCACCAGGGAACAGGCAGCTGGTGCTGACAGGGGACACCAGGACCTCAGTGCTCTCAGGAAAGACCCACTCCACGGACACGTCGCTCAGGACCGGCGCCATCGCCTTCTTCAGTGACCTGATCATCTGCAAAGGACAGGGGGGAGAGGTTCAACACCAGCTGGACATGGGGTGAGCCATGGTGCATATGCCGTGTGCCGCAGGGAAGAGGAACATTCCTTCAAACAAACCCATCAGCTGATTCCTACCCTCTCCTGACAGTCTGCTTCCTCTTAGTCTACTCTGATGCCCATCCCAGCACCTGCATCTCCTTGGCACACTTATACTTGGCAGAGCTGGGTTAATGGTTGGACTTGACGATCCTATAGGTCTTTTCCAACCTAAATGACGCCATGATTCCATGATTTTTTCCCAAGAGCAGATAGTGATGGAGCACAGGGCTGATCTCACACACGCTGCCAGCCCAGAGCAAGGTGGGAGCTTGTGGCCAGAGGGATCTTGCTCTGACGTGAGGCAGCATCCCCTGCTCCCCTCCAGCATGCAGGAAATGCTGTCAGCCTTCACTGGTCTGAGCCCCAGCCCCAGCCCTTGTCCCAAGCCAGGCACTCACACACTGATATTTTTGGAACATCCCATTGCTGGCACAAGCCACTGCCAGAGATCAGCAATGCTCTGCCAGTTCCACATGTGGAGAAGACCAATATCCGTGAATACCTCATGGACAAACCTCCCAGGGAGCCATCTACATGAGCTTCCCTGCACACCAAGGGAACTGAACACCGGATTTAGAAGCAGAAAAGCTCAGATATTCCCTATTGGTCCCTGCTTTTTCACAGGCTCGGGAAGACACACCAGGCTGTGTTTTATAAGGCCATTAATTGATGCCTCAGACTGCTGAAGGCACTGAGCTGCACAGCCTGCAAAGCTCTTATTAATACCTCTTATTAAAAACCTCTCTCTTCACTGTCTTTGCTTTTAATTTACATCAGAAATGTTGATGCTGTTCTGTCTTAGAGAGGTTTTTGTGTGCTCCAGGTTCCTGCAGAGGGGGGAGTTGCCAAACTCCTCCTTGTGAGATCAAGAAGGTAGGAGCTGGCTTTTTTGGAGATATTTAGGAGCTAAAGACCCAATTCTCTCTGTGTTTAGTCATGCAGCAGGTGACAGGCTGGGCTCTGTGCGTTCACCAGGGGACAGAGCCACCCCTACGCCGGATTTGAAGCACACGGTTTTACTCTTCATGGGGAGAGAGGGAATGGAGAGGCTTTAAAGTCAGCTTAATAAGCAAAGCCATCACAGCGCATTCCTCCCGCTCCAACCCCGAGTCCTTCTCGCCTGAGCAATGCCAGGGCTGAGCCCGACTTCAAAACTAATTGGCTGCTTTGATGCCGGTCGCTCTGCCCTCGCCGTGTCTGAGGCAGAGCTGCTTTTGAAGGCAGAGCTGCTGCATGGCGGCTATCGCAGCCCCCCAGCCCCAGGCGGAGGGAAACACACCCTCCCACTCCCTCCGACGGCCGGACATGGAGATGCTCTTTCATCCCCTCCCGCTCGCCCACCTGCTGCGAGGGGGAGTTGGGAGGGCAGGGCCAGGATGGGGAATGAACCCGCTGGGAGCCGTGGCTTCCCCCTCGCTGAACCAGAGCATCGTTAGAGCCTCACGGGGCGGCCCCTGGGGAGTGGGGGCTGTACCTTGGGCTGCAGCCTCTCGCCCTCCGCCAGGAACTCGGAGATGCCCCTGGACACGGCAGCCAGACCCCGGACCAGCCTCCTGCAGGCGTTTGGCCCAATGCCGAAGCTGTAGCACCTGCAAAGGGACAGGGAGAATCAGGATCCAAAGGAAAAGCCACCCCCAAGCCCCACGGACCTCACACACTCCCTCAGGCAGAAACTCCCTCTGGTTTTATCCCACTGCTATGTCCAGAGGAATAAAGCAGCCCCTCTTTTAGGTGGCTGGCAGGAGAGTTGGAAACCTCCCAGTACCTAAAAGGGCTCCAAGAGAGCTGGAGAAGGACTTTGGACATGGTCATGGAGTGGCAAGACAAGGGGGAATGGCTTCCCACTGCCAGAGGGCAGGGTTAGATGGGATGTTGGGAAGAAATTCTCCCCTGTGATGGTGGGGAGGCCCTGGCACAGGGTGCCCAGAGAAGCTGTGGCTGCCCCTGGATCCCTGGCAGTGTCCAAGGCCAGGCTGGATGGAGCTTGGAGCAACCTGGGATAGTGGAAGGAGCCTCTGCCCACGGCAGGGGGGGTGCAATGAGATGGGCTTTAAGGTCCCTTCCAATCCAATCCAATCCAAACCACCTGGGGGTTCTGTGAACTGCCAGCCCCCTCCTCTCAGCAGACCCCAAACCCCTTCCCCAAAGACCAGCCTTCAGCAGTGACACTCAGGGGTTCCCAGCAGGACCTCCAGCCTTCCCCTCCTCTGCAAACACAAACAAGCTGCTTTGCTCTCAGTTCAGCTCTTTTCCCTGCTGGCTGTGGTCAACAGCACTAAATATCCGGTAATTATCTCTGCTTGCAATGAAAATAAACGTTTTCTCAAGGAAAGAGAATCACGGCGAGGCTGCTCCCTCAACTCCCAGCTCTGAGAATCGAGATTTGGTTTGGGCTGAAGGCTGGAAGTTGAGCTGGAGCCCAGGCAGGGAGGGCAGTGCTAGGTGGGGATGGACGTGCCAGGAAGCCAGGAGGATGGGAATGGGCGGGATACGGCATTTGGGCAGGGCAGTGGATTGCTGAGAAAGCACCTTCAGCAGCAAACTGCATCTGCACAAGGGACTTTTCTCCTGGAGGGTTTTAATCCTCAGCTGGCTGCAAATCCTAGGGCAGCCTCACACCCCTCTTAAATAAGGCTCTGATCTTCTTTTAAGATGGGCCATGCCCAGGACTCTTCCTTCCAGGGTCACCCAAGACCATGCTCCAGCTCTGATTGCATTCAACCCTCCCCCACAGCTCCCTGACAGCGAGGGGTGGGATGGTGGGATGCCCTCTACACTGGGAAGCAATCAGACCTCTGTGCAGTTACAAACCCACAGAACAGCTTCCCTGATAAGCTCCAAAGTCTGAGAGATGGAAGAGGAATCAGGATTTCTTACATTTTTCTTATGTTTTGTGCCCCTTAAAGAGACAGAGGAGAAACCAGAACAGCCTGTGATCAGAGCTGGGGAGCCAGGCTGGGAGCTTGTGCACAAATTAGCTGCATTTTACATTGCTCCCTTTCAGCATATTCAATTCTGCACAGCCCCATCCTGGAAGCAGCTGGGGCCAGCCCCAGATGTGCTTTAAAAAAAATTTAAAAAAAAACCAAGGAAGATTGTTGGCGTGTCAATCTCTCCTAGCAGGAAGCATCAGCCGAGAGCTGTGAAGTTGTCAGCTCAATTATCCTGCTTTTGATTGTTTAAAAAGCATCTGAACTTCTGGGATCCGTTCCAAACCCTTTGAGGTTCTCCCATGGCTCATAGCAGCAATCTCTCCTGTCTCTGTCTCTGAAGTGGGGACGTCTGTGAGATGGAGCTGTGCTCAAGGAGAGGCACATCCCAGCCTGTGCCAGGTTTCTGGCCCTGCAGGGGTGAGCCCGGCTGCCTTCCGTACCTGGTGGAGCAGGAGTGGTCCCGCAGCAGCTCCAGAACCTTCCCGGGGTTGCTGATGGCCCCGCCCGTCAGCAGGAAGAGCAGCCGGGGGTGGCCCCTGTGGATGGGCTGGCGGATGACCCACTTCAGGGGAGATAAGAGGTTGATGCTGCCCATATCAGCCCGGATCCTCCTGATGCTCTGGCAGGCGATGGCCAGGCTCTCCTGCCCAAAGGAGCAGTGCAATTGTCAGCACCAGCACCCTCCAAGCACCAAGGAGCACCATAGGAGAGGCGGAGGGAGTTGAGGTTGTTCATCCTGGAGAAGGGAAGGCTCTGGGGAGACCTTAAAGCCCCTTCCAGTGCCTTAAGGGGCTCCAAGAGAGCTGGAGAAGGACTTTGGACAAGGGCATGGAGTGACAGGACAAGAGGGAATAGCTTTAAGCTAAAAAATGGCAGGTTTAGATTGGTATTAGAAGGAAATTATTTACTATAAGGGTGGGGAGGCCCTGGCACAGGCTGCCCAGAGAAGCTGTGGCTGTGCCATCCCTGCAAGTGTCCAAGGCCAGGTTGGACCAGGCTTGGAGCACCTCGGGATAGCGGAAGGTGTCCCTGCCCATGGCATGTAAGAACCCTCCCCACACAAACCAGTCTGTGATTCTGTGGGCTCACCCACCTCACAATAGGCCTGACTGGCAGGAAAGAGTGTCTTGAAGGTGGATCCAAAGCCAATGACGTTGAAGAGACACGCTGGCATCAGGCTCTTGAGAATGACCAACAGGGCATCCTGAGGGGTGGAAAGCAAACAGACATCAGCACTCTCCCTGGCTTCCCCAACGTCACCAGTAAAAGCTCTGCCCAGAGCCATCCCACCTTCATCTGACAACAAACCAACTTCTTTCCCATGTCTCCATATGACCCCGCTCTTTTCAAAGTCCCCTGATGTTATTTGGGACCCGAAGCAGTGAGGAAAATGAGGAGTCTTTGGGGAAAAAAAAGACAACAAAGAGCTGAACAAATTTTTCTGTTTGTTTTTAAGGGATTCAATTTGTGCTGGCAACACAGTGCTGCAGCACAGAGCTGGTGGGTGAGAAGCAGAGTGTGAAATTGAGAAGTGCGACACGCAATGCATCTCAATGCCTAAACTTGCAGAAAATAAACAAACAGCTTAAAGTTACACAAAAGAAAAAGCCTCCCCCATCCCCAATTCTCTTGTATTCATAGCTGGCTTCAATTAAAATAACTGGGAGACGACAGTTTTAAGCTATTTTCTTTACCAGAGGTGGTTATCTAACGTGCCTATTCCTGGGCTTTACATAAGGCAAGAGCAACTTGAATTGTCACAGTGATGTCGTGGACAAGTCCAGGACAGAGCTTGTGATCGCAGCAACCCGGCAAGAGCTGCCCAAGGAGCTCTTGAGCTTGTAGGAGCAATTATGTGGCAGGAGAGGAGGCCCATTTAAAGCAAAGTGTTTATTTAAAGCAAAATGTAAAGCAAAGTGTTCAGGAGCAGCTCAGTTCTATTTAAATGCTGATCAAGGCAGACTCCTGCCAGTCTGCCGAGGGCAGCAGAAACCCTCGAGCCAGCCCCTGGAGGAGATGCCAAGGTCAAACAAGCAAGAACAGCCTCCTTGAGCTGTCCTACCAGTGGCAAAGGCCGAGCGACCACAGAGGGACGCAGTGAACCCCCTGCCTGGGACCAGCAGGGATGTGGTGCCAGGTCAATCCAGCTCCCAAAGCCTGTAAGACTCAGCAACGACGCAGAGCTGGAGCATTGAAAATCAGTGGAATAATGTACAAGAACAGGGCTGCCCTTTAACAGGCTCTGGAGTACTTGAATCCAAGCTGTTATCTCAAACCTACGAGGATATATTTATACCACTGCTCCCAGATGGCTCCTGGGATGCTGGCTCTTCCAGATCTCAATGCTGACATCCCATCTTGGAACTCATTACAAGGGAAAAAATACGAATTTCCAAATATTTCTCTTAAAGCACTTCCCAAAATGGGCAACTGATGCCTGCTTGCTGTTTCAGCAAGCAGAAAGATTTATTGCTTCTTATGGTAAATATTGATCTTGATCCTGTTGCACTCAATAGCTATACGGCAACTCAATACAGAGGGATGCTTGCTTCCAGAAAAGTCAATTCCCAGTTATTAGTGTAGTTTTGCCAGCGAGCACCATCACAGCCTGGCTCTTCTCCCTGGCTGCATCAGGGTGGGAAAGGAACTGGCTGCAGGAAATTTAAATCCCTAAATTTTCCACTCCAGCTGCTTTGGATGGGTGCCCTCCTGCTCCGCACGGGCCCTTCCATCCCATCCCTGAGTGCATCCTGAGGCTGCACAGCTCTGAGCCCTGTCATGCCATGCATCCAGCCAGCTGAGGATGATGCAGAAGGTTCCACCAAGCAAAACCCACCCAAACCCTCTCAGAACAGCCCCTGCTGCGAGGTCCCTGGTGTCTGCGAGTGACAAACAAGGACGGGACACTCAATAGAGGGACAGTGGGTTTCTCCCTTGAGGTATCTCCTCCAAAATCTCCTCTATCTCCCTCAAAATATTTTTTCCTGAAGGGGAACAGCCTTTTTCCTGTGTCTACAGCCCTCCTGTCATGGGGTTTCCATTTCAGGACCTCTCAGAGAAGGGCTCTGATCCCTCAGGTCCCCATCCCCAGTGGACAATCCTGCCTCCACAGAGGCTGCAGAGATTGTGGTGCCCAAACCCAGCCATGCTGTGAGTTGGAAAGCAAAAATCCACCCTGGGACAAGATTCCTAGGCTCCTAAAGGTGCTGAGGGAAGGGAGTATAACCCCAGAGATATCCTGTTCCCCTTGGGAACAGCCTCCCTATCCCAGGGGATGTGCTGCAGCCGTCCGCAGGCTCCCCAGCATCCCAATCCTTGTTGCTGAAGGTGTCTGTCCTGCGGCGGTTCCCATGGAAACTGGACAGATGGGAAAAGAGATGTGCTAGAAGATGGACAAGCTCAGGAGTGGGTCCGTGGGAACCTCACGAGGTTCAACAGACCAGGTGCAGGGTCCTGCACCGGGGCTGGCACTGGGTAAGCGCCACATCTGACGGGAGAACCTCAGACCCACAAAATATCCTGACGATGCTATTTTTTATCGAGAGGTCTCAACACAACTCCCATAACCATCCACCAGGCTGCTGGTGTTCATTTGTGTTTGGAAAAGGGATGTCTCATGTTTAAATCATTTCTGTGGGTGCGCAGAGGTGCCCATCAGCAAAACCTCTCCTAATGCATGGTCAGCACGTCGGTCCCCTCGGAGCTCCCTGGAGGTTTCCCCCTTGGCAGCCATCACCCAAAGCCCTCCTTGAGAAAGGGACAACCAGAAAAAGGATGCACAAAACATGCCAGCAAGAGAGGGAAAGAAAATAATTTTGCATTTTATGTGCTGATAGGAAGAAGGGGAAGAGAACGGGGGAGAGTCACCTTCGTTGCAGGTACCGAACAAGCGCCATGGTTAAGGTGACTAAAATACAGCACATAATTACCCCCCATCCCCTGATAATGAACACTTCTGCTCTCAGCACCCCCACTGCTCTCTCTCATTCATCCCTGTTGACAGGCAGGTGCTTCCCCTCCTGCAGATACCTTGGCACAGTTGATGTTCACACCACTCATGCTCCTGCTGCGGTCTATCAGGAAGATAAACTCTCCCTGGGCTTTCCGGAGGCCTGGCTGCACAGTCCTCAAGTCAGGGCAGAAGTTGAGCATGATGACGGGGTGGTGGGGGATGTCCTTGTTCAGCCGCTTCCTGATGATTTCCGTCTGAAAGAAAGCAGGAGAGAGCTCGAGAGGTTCATTTTTCCACCCCATTTCAATTTGAGGGGAATCAGAGCAGCGATAAAAATGTGAGTGCATGGCCTTTTGTGGGCCAGTATCTGCTTGTTCTGGCCTCAGAGGTGACAACACCAGGGTGGGCCAATGTCCAGGTGTTCTCTTCTGTCCATACCCACAGTATTCACCATCCCTGGAAGCATCCAAGGCCAGGCTGGACGGGGCTTGGAGCAGCCTGGGATAGTGAAAGGTGTCCCTGCCCATGGCAGGGGGTGGGACAAGATAAGCTTTAAAGTCCTATCCTTCTGGGATTTTATGGAGCAACTGCACACTCAGATTAAAGCCTGGAGAAGAAATCAAAAGACCTGGCCCTACCCAGCACCTTGCAAAACCGATTCTCCAAACATTTAATTAGATTTCCTGAAAACCTGGTTCATTACCACAGCTTAGCATCCCACCGAGGCACAACAGAGGTTTTCTCCATGGTCACTCACTAATGAAGTGTGAGATGCAGCCCTTGATGTGCTGCATTCGCCGCTCCAGTTCATTCCTGCCACCTCTGGTTTGCTGCTTTTTCTGCCCATTTCTTTTATCACTTTTCTTTGTAGGGATTGAAAGGCTTTGGAAAGCTGAACCGGCTGCTCTGGCCATGGTTCGATAGGAACCTGCATGATCTGTCTCTGCACTGCACACAGCTCCAATGGCTCTCTGCATTTTCTCTCCTTCTGTTTCAAGTATTCATTACAAAAGGGATAAAATTAAACTGGTAAAAAACTCCTGTGATGGGTTTGTAATGTGCTCTTACGTGTGTATCGAGCAGTAATGGTTTCACGGCCTCAGCTGCTTTGGAGGGAGCTCCAGGACCCCACATGAGCCTGGCTGTGGCCTTTCATCCCTGGATCTGAGTGTGGAAACAACTCCACAGCAGCAGCTCTATCCTCAGGGGCTTTGTTTGCCTTTTTCTCCCCTTTCTAGCTGCTTTTCTCACTGGTTTCACTGGGAGTAAACCAGACCCCAGATAACTGGGCTTGTTTTCTCCAGCCATGAGTCACATTCCTCAGTCTATGAGCTGATGACCAACCTTTATTTTCTATAACTCACTAACTCTCTGTGGCTCAACACACACACATGAGCTCTGCTTTCAGCTCCTCTGCCAGAGTGACCCAGTGAAAAGACAGGTCCCACTCACAGGAACAAGCCAAGCTCCCACTCATCCTCCTGCCTTTCCCTTCCATGCTATGGGGTATAAATTAATCAGCTGCTGAGAAATCAAAGGGCTTTTTCCATTTGCATTTCCCTCCAGCCATATGACATTATTTTGTTTAACAACTTTTCCAGTTTATCACATTCCAGACTAGAGTGTTCCTTGCTGCCTCTGTGCAAAGACTGAATCGTGGCCCTGGACCCATCCACAGAACTCCCTGGAATGCTCTTGGGTATCTACGATATAAATCTCCTGTGTGATCAGGATGAGCCTTTTGGCTCATCTTTGGGATTTTTCACTGACACTGGAGGGAATTTTAAAGGCAAATCTTCAGTAAACAGCTTCAGAGGTGCTGCTACAGGTCAGCCAGAAAAGAAAACATCTCCTCACCTCCCTTCCATTCCCCTTCACCCATTATCCAGTAACAGTAAACTAATCAGATTTTGTTGAGGAAAGTTGACTCCAGTGTGCATCCATCCCCACCAACCTGCAGCTGACAGCATCCAAGCCTTTTGCATAATAAACTGAGGGAGGAGAATTAATTATCATTTTCTGCTGAAATTTCTGGACTAATTTAATTTAAGCCGAGAAGTGGCCACTGTCCTGCTCTGAGCAGCAGCAATTCCAGCCCATCATCTACCCCAGATATTCCAGGCATTTTCTCTGCTCCCTGCAGTTGTTTCCCAGTCCTCCTGGGGCACAGGTGGCTTTCCTGCAGGGAAATGTCTCCAGAATGATCGCCCCTTAGATAATTTGACATGCTAAAGACGGAGAAATAATTAGGGAGCCATCCGAGGCGTAGCGTGGGAGTTTCAGCTCATTCCACCTGCCACATGCTGAACACAATTAGAGGAGATGCCTGCGGAGTCCCAGCCCTGCGAGAGAGAGCCGAGGGCAAAGGGAAGGAAGGGGAGGAGGGTTGACAAGTCTCTAGAAAGGAGAAATCTTAGCAGCACGGGGAGGCACCCCTGCAGCAGGTCCGGGATGTTTGCCAAGAGGGACCCGGGATCAGACACGTGGAGAAGGAGTTTAGGGGGAAATGAGCATCCCTGGGCACACAGGAGAGCCCCGGCTGTGTAAAACAGGAGCTGACACCGTCAGCCCCGGCTGTGGCTACACAAGCACAACCTGTCCCTTAGGGGAAGACGCCCACCCTGGAAATCCAGAGGGCTCTGAGCTGTCCGCTCCTCTCTGCTGATTCCAGACACGCCGAAGTGCTGGGCTGTCACTCATTCCTTCAGAACTGCTGGAAGACGAGGCACAAATCCCAGCGCAGATATTTTTCTCTTTGCTGCTCAGCAGAACAAAGAGAAATCTCTCCCTACCTTGTCTTCAGTTCAGCTCATTATTCCAAGGAAAATCACTTCTTTCTCTCTGACAGCTACCCAGAAACAGTAAACATTTACTGAGCAATTAAAAGAATATTTTATTCTGTCATTGCAATAGTTATAATACCCTTAATGCTATCACAATGCACCTCTCTAATTATGCTATGCTAGACTAGCACTAATTATATACACAATAACCATCTCAGACCTCCTTCCACTCTCAGTTTATCAGCAGCACTGCTGAATTTTCCCCTCTTCCTCCACACAAGCCCCTCTCTGAGGGAGGATGTTGAAGGTCTCATTGGGACAGTGATGCTGGAAACAAGGAATCATCTTCTAGCTCAGCTCCAATCCATGGAAAGCCTCAGCTAACACCTGCAGCTTGTGTTTCTCACCTTTTTCTTGGCACTGGGGTCTTTCTTAGTGCCTTTAATGAAATCGTTCTTCCCCTTCAGGTGTCGTTCGTACTCTGCAGGGGTCATGTCACCCTCTTCCATTAAGACGTGGGGCATGTGGGGCTCTGGAAATGCAGAGAATTGTATGAAGAACAGCCGTGGTTACACTTTGGGGCTGGCAGAGATGCAGGCACCCTAGGTAGGGAAAACAGCAGTATCTGTGAGCTTGGGGAGCTCAGAAAACCCTGAGAGGGGCCAGGATTACCTCCCAGGAAGCCTAACCTTGACAATATTTGCAAAACCAGCGCTAATCCAGCTGTCTCCAGAGCTACAGATGAGGATCCCAGGAAGGGGCAAGACCAGCAGAGAGGAAGCAGAGCCCACCTACCACTTGGATGGATCAGGATCTCCACGGGTCTGTCAAAGGAGTGTTTGTTGGCCAGCGTGATCACGATGCTCTTGGCGGAGCGAGCCGAGGGGTCGGCGTCTGCTCGGATCTCGTGTGTGGGGCTCTCAACTCCTGCGCGGGGAAACCGAGGTGCCGGTAAGGATTGAGGATGGGGGAGACCAGGGAGGAGAGATGACAAGGTGGCAGAGGACAGGAGCCCACGTTAGCATCAGCCCTGTACTGGTAAATCCACCCCAGCACAGTTAAGTTGCCAACACAGATTTGCATTGAGGAGGAGGAGTGTGGACATTGCCTTGGGGAGGTGACAAATCAGCCCTGTGCAGCAGGACAGCCCCAGTGCTCCCACCTGCCAGCAAACACGGCCCCCGGATCTCCAGGTGGAAGCTGAACTCGTACTCATAGGGGTTGGTGGCCTCACTGTCCAGCAGCTGAGCCAGGCAGAACCTGCTCCCTTGCTCCAGGCTCCCCGATCCGCAGAGGTGCTTGTCCCTGCCGGTGAGATAAATCCCAACAAACCCTGTGAACATGTTCTATCCCCCCAGGAACTGCAGGACTGCCAGAGGTAAAGCCTGCAGCCACTCTCCAGCCTCCTGCAGCTCCTGCTCAGCCAGCCCTGCATTCCCCAGGATCAATCCCAGACAGAGCCCACCCCGTGGTTTTCCGTACGTTCGGAGCTGGTGGATGGAAAGGCTGCTGGCATTCTCCAGGCTGGGCTGGGGCACCCTGGGGACACACACAGCTGGCAGGAGGACCCTCACTGCCCCGCTGGGCAGTGTCTGCAACTCAGAGGAGGTGCTGATGAAGATGGAGACACTTTCCAGGGGAGGAATCATGCCCAGGTTGGCCACAAAAACAATCCTCTCCAGGTCCTCATCCATCATGATCCTTCCTGCACAAAGAAGACCATGCCAGGTATTGCAACCATGGAAAATGCTCCTTTCCAGGCCTCCCACAACCCCCAGCCCTGGATCAAATGCCCAAAGCCGCCCTCGCTGCACACATCAGCTTTCTTTGAACAGCCTCAGCTCCTGCATCACTCCTTTGGCTGCCCAGATGCAGCAGCGCTTTCCAAGATGAGCAAGACTGACACTTTTGGCGGGGACATGAGCACCACATCCCCTGAGCCTCCCAAAAGAAGCCCCCTTGGTGCCACAGCACACACCAGCCAGCCAGCCCCTGCCACCTCCCCACTCCCCTTCCCCTCCTTTTCTCCCCACATTCCCTAAAACACCCTCAACCCCCTCACCGCTTCCATCACCAGCTCTTCCAGGGGGGAGGCTGCAGCTGTCGAAGTAGGTGTCATCTATCTTGGCTTTGTCTTTGATCTGCACTGTCACGGTGCGCCGGCACACGGCTGCCTCGAAGCCCACGACAGTCGTGCCCTCGTCCAAGGGGTACACAAAGAGACCTGCCAGCCAGGAGGGGTGTTAGCAACACCCACCACTTCCCTGGACCCACCAGCCAGGTCCCTCTTGGCTCTTCCTAAGTGGGGAAAAAGCTCCCACTTGTGGGATTTTTCACATCTAAAAAGTTAGATACTTGGACACTTGGTTGTGCTTCCCACCAGCATCTAAAGGTTGAAGACATGCACAGAAACCCAGCACTGCCATATCCTGGCTCTAAAGTTCCCATTCCAAGCTTCACTCCTTGAAACTTGCCTTCCAAAGCCTGGGGGTCTGGGTTGTGGTAGGTGAGCAGGGCTGTCATCCCAAAGGCGTAGCCGCTGACGCAGGATGTCACCTCGGACACGATGAGGGGCAGCCGGGAGAAGGTCACTCGGTTAATCAGCCCTGGCATCTTCCCGGGGGTCTGTGGGTGATGGTGGGGACCTGGAGAGAGAAAGGTGGGAATGGATGTGGAGCCCTGAGTGCCCAAAATGTTTGCATGGCTCTGCCACCTCATTCTGAAGCTCAGAGGACAGAAAGGTGAGTGACCTGGGACAGGACAAGACCTGGGCTTGATGACTGCAGTGATGGGGATGGGGATGGAGCAAGATGCTGGTGAAAAGACACAAGGAAAACCCTTGCCCCAAATCCCCACTGGCACAAGGGAGGAGGTTCAGATCAAACCTCCCTGGCTGGGGACAGACACTCCCCAGCTCCCACACTGCTGGAGCCTGGGCAGAACAGGTTAACATTGTTTTCTGTCCCTCTTTCTCCTCATTATACTCCAAACCAACAACTTTCTCCAGGATAAGACTATGATCTTGAGAGTTTTCCTTTATCCTGGGTAAGGAAGAGCAGGCAGGCAGAGCCAGGCATCCTCCTGCCCTTCCATGCCCTTGCCCATCCTCATCCTCGCTGATTTCGGGGAGGTGCCACTGCTCTGCTGTCCTGCATCTCCAGATCCTTCCTGCACGGGCTGACTCATCCCTCCCTGTGCTCAGCCGACACATTCAGATGCAAAGTGACTCCTTCTGCCAATTACATTCCAATTCTTTTCCCTAAGCAGGTTTTCCTCCGTTCCAGCTCCTCTCCCCCAGGCCTCAGGGTTTTAAAGGAGACCTTTCAGGTGGATTTTAGGGCCACATCCTGCTCCCCCGGGGAACCGGGAGAAGTTGCTAGGCAGCAGTTCTCCCTGGCTGGCTCTGCAATGCTTTATACAGTGATTTACGAGGCCCAGGAGGAGCCAGCAGCACTGAAATACGTCAGTTTCTCATTCCCTACCAGTCCTGCGTTATTAAAACCCACCTTTATATGCAAATGCCACGGAAGACATCAAGGCCATGAGCTCGATGAGTGCTTGGGCAGGAAAACGGTGTTAAGAAAGCAAAAAGGGAGAGCCACGGAGAGCAAGAAGGGCTGTCCGGGATGGGGGAGAGCAGCCAGGGAAACAGAGCAAAGGAAACAGCAGCGAAGACGATGATGGAGGGCAGTAATCCCAAGGCACGCCCCTGAATCCCGGCCAAAAACCTCAGCCATTCCCGATTTAATCCACCTCTCCTTCCACCACAAATGCTGCTCACGCCAGGAGCTGCCCAGGGAAGTCGGGGATGCATCCATGGGGATGCAGCTCTGCACAGTCAGGAGATGAACAGGAGTCCTGCCTGAGCCAGGGGAGGCCATCCCACGCTGGGATGCTCCAGCTGTGCCAACAGGGCCTGGGGAGTCAGGAGCTGGCAAGAGCTCACCTGTCACAGGGAGAGATAATGAAGGTCCCCTCACTTGGAGATGTGGCTGAGGCCATCAAGGTATGGGAAAGTGATTAAATGCCAGGAGGGGGAATTATTTTACCTTAGGGAAGAAATAATAATGGGAAGGAGCTCTCTACCAGCTTGGCACAACAGGAATTCATGATGGGACTGCCAGGGGGGTGAATTTGGGCTCCAGGAGCGTGACTGCAAGTTGGAAGTGAGGACTTAGTGCAGAGCCATGGGTGAGATCCAAGCCCCTCACATCTCCGGCACCCATGGGAGACTGGGGACACAGCTCCCCTGGGAACCACTCTGCCAGCAGGGATTTCTGCATCACCTGGGCCAGGACAAGCAGTAAGGGAGCCTTAGGTGGGATGCAGAGCCCTGTGCCATGTCCTGTTTGAGCCAGCCGGGAAAGCTGCACCTCTCTTGCAGCTCTGAGGTGGCTCAGAGGAGCCTGGCACCAGCCCTTACTGCTGTGCCAGCCAAAAAATCAGCCCCACAAGGACAGAGAGGGCTCAGAGGGCTCTTCTTGGCAAAACCCCTTTGATAGGGGACGCTGCCAGCAGAGCCATGGGGCTGCTCCACACAGCTCGTGTCACCAACGCCATCAAGTGACTGCAGCATGGAAAGCGAGAGCAGCGGAGAGGCTGGAGTGAGAGAGAGCAGTGGGAAGGCTGGAATCTCTCTCCTGTGCCCCCCAGGAGCTCAGCACCAACCCCTTGCCTGTTCCCCATCCTGCCTCTGCTGCTCCGGGATGTGCACTCAGTCTTCGTTCCGGTCACAGGGCTGGACTCTCAGGATGGGACCTGGCAGGACCCTGCATCCCAGAAAAATTACCAACAGCTTGATGCTGCACAGGGTATCCCTTACACCCACCCAGTCCTCAGCGTGTCCCCTCGCTGCCACCAAACGTGTCCTGCCTCCCGCACACAGCAAGCGGGGGGCAATCCCATGGACCTGGTCAGGTGCCTCCGGACCTCACACTGCATGTGGCATCCCAGGAAAAAGGGAAACCACTGGTTACTACCTCCAGCCCTCAAAATACACTTGTAATCCCATCAACTAGGAAGCAGCTCAGGGCTGGGGATGGACATTGTCCCTTGGCCAGCCGCGCCCTCACCTGGCACACCAGGCTGTTACTGGATCGATCTTTATTTTCCCCCTTCCTTTGTAAGCGCTCTTTCCATGACAATCCACTGCTCCTCCTGGGCACGGAGGGGAGGGAGACACGGAAACGTGATCACCCCACTCCAGGCAATACCCTCGGCCAATTCCTGTGCCCGACTGACGGGGAGGGCGCTGATGCTGCTGCGACGTCTGCGGACGGTCCCCGTGACGCGCAGAGAGCGCAGGGCTGCGAGCCGGAGCACAGGCTCCAGCCCCTCCACAGGGCTGCAGGCGCCTGTCCCAGCACTCCGGAGAGGCTGGGGCTGGATTTTAGGGGATGGGAAAAGGTGTTTATGTGCCTGAAAAGGGGGGGTGGTGCCTGGAGAGCTGCTCGGAGCTTCCTGGCTGTCCATCTGTGTCTCTAAGCACTGATGTGCCCTCAGAAAAATCTGTCTCAGCACGTGGAGTAAAGACGGGGGCAGACTAATGCTCCTCTGAGGTGTATTTTCGTGCACTGAATAGGAAAATAGAGCAAAACTGTGAGCACACAGCCTTGGCTTCTGGCAGGACCCGACTCTCAGGAGCGGGCTGGGGTCCCAGCTGTACCACATCACAGGATCTGTGGCATCCGCAGCCGACAACAGGACACGGAGAGCCAAACCAGGAGCTGGGATAAAACCCGACCCAGCCCCACCCGGCCCTGCTGCCTGAAGGGCAGATACCCCGGGCAGCCCGGCCGCTTCAGCCCTCCAGGACAGGAAGGCAGCCGTGTGAAGCCCAGCCCTGGTGCCACACCTCGTGTCAGACGCATTTTTGAGCTGCTGAATCGCTGCCCCGCCCTGCTGTAACCCCTGACCGGCCACAAACGGGTTCCCTCGGAGATCTCGCCTCCAGGTCCGAGCTAGACCTGGGGCACATCCCCACTGCTCAGAGGACGCCTGGTTTTCTGCAGCTGGGTAAAATATTCCTTCCACGTCCTCTGTCTCAATCAACACTGACATCCAGTGGCTCGCCGGGATGACGGCAGCCGGAGCGCCCTGTGGAGATGTCCAGGTGGACAGACCTGGCCAAGGATGCCTGTTGCTCCACAGCCTTCCATCAGCATTCCTGGGCAATCACCACGGGGAAACAAACTCCCCCGTCTGCAAATCCAAGACAGGAGAAGCCATGCGCTTCCCAAACGTTCAGGGCTCTCAAGTAGAGCCACACTCGGGAATTCTCCCTCGTTTTCAGAGGCAGCAGGGCTCAGGGAGCAGATGTGGGCATGCTGCTGAGGGACCCCTGACTTCACCTACCTGACCACATCACTGCAGGGCATGACTAAGACATGCAGGACCCCTCCAGCTGCTTTCTCCTAAAGCACGAGGTTCAAACCTGGCCAGGAAACCGGGATCAACCCCCAGAATATCTCTAGGAAGCAATAGGAGGAAACAGGGTTTGAAAGAGCACACATAGCACTTTCCTATCTGGAACAGCCATGGATCCACCACAGCAGACCTGTGGGATACTCTCAGGAAAAGCTACAAGAACTGTTCTCCCATCTCCAGCCTCCCCATGCCTCAAACTGCAAGCGGAGTATCCCACTTGATGGAAAACCAGGAAAACAGCCACTGCAGGCCCCCCGAAGGGTGACAACATGGCCCCCCACTGCCACAGCAGTGACAAGGATTGCTGGCCTCAGATAGGGAGACTGGGGAAAGGTTGGGAAACAGCTGCTCCTGCCAGAGCCCAGTGGAAGCAACCAGGTCCCCCTTCCTGAGGTGATGCAGTGCCAGGCTGGGACGTGACAGCCCTGGCAGAGACAGATGTTGGGGACTGTCAGCCATACCCCTGGCAGGTCTTGGACTACCAGCCTGACCTCAGAGTTGGGTCTCAAGGACCTGGATTCATGTCCCAAGCCCCTTCCTAGAGCTGTTAATCACATATTTCTGACTCAAGGGTTAGTTAACCCCCACCTTGCTGGGCTCACAGCCAGGGGGAAGATCCCTGGGCTGAGCCAGAGAGGGGTTGTTGGCCCAGACACCTCTCAGTTGGACTAAACCTGCCAGGCATCCTGCTTCCTGCCTGGGATGCATCCGGATCCAGGGAGACACACAGGGCTCCCAGGAGCAGCACAGCCCTTCTCCATCCACCCCCGTCCTGCCCTGCCCCAGCCAGCATGGTGGATTCCAGGTCTCAGTGTTTTTACCCTTACCGGGGGGATCAGCCCCCCTCACCCTGCCAAGGTCACTCCTCCTTCCCCAAACAGTGTGTCCACACACGGGTTATCCCGCTTGGCTGCCCAGGACAGCAACAGCCCGTCACCCCCAGCATCATCCCCCCATCCATCCCTGTCCTCTGCCTGCACGGAGACAGACACAGTCACTGCTAATGTCTGTACAATTTTTGGGGAGGGATGGGATGTTCCGGGACTCACCATCCAGCTGGGAAAAGGCAAGGCTGGGAAGCAGCAGCTTGCAAAGTGTGGGCTTGTGCCTGCAGAAATATTATGACAGGGATCTCTTCAGTGAGCGGCTTTGTGCTGGGATCTTGCACAGCCTTGGGAAGTGACACACACACACCCCCCTCACACCCACCCCTGCGGAGCTAAAAAGGTGCAGGAGCAACTGGAGAGTAGCCACTGCTTTTCTTACCTTTCCTGGGAGAGAGGAGGAGGAGAAGGAAAAAGGGGATGGGGGGGTTGGAGCAACTTCACCCACTCTTCCAGCCCCTCTGCGGCTGGGCTGGGGGGGCAGGAGGAATCCCGAAGGCGACAGGCACAGCTGCGGAGCGCTTTTGTCTCTGGAAGACAGGGAGAGAGGGAGATGAGGAGAGAGGGAAAGGGAGGGAGAGAGGGAGAGGAGCAAGCGCCGGGGCTTGGGGTGGGGGAGCGCTGCACCACCAGCCACCTCAGCAACCGGTGGCATCACCCCCCGGACCCTCCCCACCGGGCAGCGGGGCTGGGGGAAATCGGGGAGTCTGGGGGTCGCGGGGGCGGCGAGGAAGGGTCTTACCGAACCGGCTGCAGCAACATGTGCCCCGGCGGGGAGGCTCTGCCCGGAGCCGGGAGGGTGTCTGGCTCCCCTGGGAGGGGGGGCTTCTGGATCCCCAGGGTGGGTCTCTCGCCCCCCACCGCTGTCTCAAAGTATCCGGAGCTGTCTGGGTGACCATCACCATCATCATCACCCAGTGGAGCCATTTGTTTTGCCAGGGAGGTAACCATGACAATCCCCCCCGAACACTCTGGCTGTTCCCCCTCCCCTCGCTCCCCTCCTGTGCCCGGGGGCTGCAGGGGAGGGAAAGGGCGAGGGGCGAAGCCCAGCCGGGCAGAGGAGATGCCCCCGAGCTGGGCAGGCTGGTGGAAAAAAGAGGCTGCGAACTCCTCTTACCCATCCCCACGATTTGTCTCCCTGGGATTTTCCGCAGCAGCTGCTGGGAGGGGAAGAACCCACCGCATTCACCTCTGTCATCCCCTTCCTCTTTTAAAGGAAGGAAAGCACCCTAAAGCCTCCCCAAATCAGGATGCATCACCCCACACTGGCCTCCTGTGCAGCCCTAGGCTGGATCTCTCTTCCACCCTTGCTGTTGTCCCCATTCCCATCTCAGCTCATCCATCCTCTCCTCCCCAGGAACACCCAAAGCCCCTCAACCACAGCCCCCATCCATGGGGGTCTAGAAGGACCCTCCCCATGGGAGCGATGCTGCCACTGAGGGATGACCTTGGTGGGATACAGTCCCTTCCCTGGGCAACTTATACCCAGAAAAACAACTTGCAGAAAGAGGAAACTGAGGCAGCTGGAGGTGCACAGACTTGGACATTGTCCCAAAGCAGAGCTGGACACGGAGCTTGGGTCAGAGCATACAGAGGGTAAAGCTTCTCTTTCTCCCCCTGGTCTCCAAGGACACATCCACACCCGTAGGATTGGGATGACCAGACATGCAGCACCCCTAACGACCCATCTTGTTTCCCAAGAACAATGTGCTTTAGAGGAGATGGCAAGAAACTCCACAAACAAATGCCTGTTCAAGGATTTTTTCCTCAGCCCAGCTCCCAGGGCTGACTTCAGCCCTGAACCTCCAGAATTTATGGTTCTTGCCACACAAATAAGTCAGCCGTGGAGAAACCCATGTCCCGTGTTCCCAGCGCCTGTAAATGTTTGTTTACCACGGCTTGTGGCTTCTAGGAAGAAAATAACATATGTCAGGAGAAATCCTGGGATTCAAACCAACAAATGTGGTAGCAGTGGGGTATTTGTTTAGAAGATAAAACAGCATCTGACATGGTGGATGAGGCAAGTGTGAGACCCCAGGAGGACACACACACGGAGTTGTTTTGGGGGGAATTAATATTCAGTGCTGATGGTGAAGCTGCATCACCACGGGCATCAATGAGGTGTTCAAAAGTGCTGCCCAAAACAGCTCACAGGGGCCTCCAGCTGCCGTTTGTTCCTCCTCATCTTCTCCAGGTTGGCTTTGCCAACGACACCCCACCATCGATGAGGGCCAGCCCCTCCCAGGGAGCAGCAGTGAGGAATTGGATGGGTAAAAATGAGGCAAAACTGGGCAGGAGACAAGCTGAAAATACCATTTGAGGTCACCTAAGTGCCATCTCTAAGCTTGTGGCTTTACCCACCTGGGGCTAGGCAACAGCAGCATCTCTAACCACCACAGAGGAGTATTTCCAGTCCTGGTTCATGCCTGGGTGGATTCTGGGACTGGCCAAGCACAGGACAGGCTTTCCAGGCTCATTATCCAGCTCACTTGAGTGTGCAAGTGCAGTGCTCTTGTGCTGGGAGATTCAGACAGGGTCAAAACTGAAAAAAAGAACAGGAAAAAACCAAATACTAAACCAAATCTCCTGCTGGATGGACAGTAACGAGCACTTCCCATGATCTCCATGCGTGCTCTGTATGTAAATGTCATTTTCCTCAGCCTGGAATGCTCTGAAGAAACAAATAATCACCCTTTTGGGAGATGGTGATGATAAAAAGTGATGACACGGGGCTGGGCAGGGTCTGCCTCCTCTTCTTCCTCCTCCTCTTCCTCCTCCTCTTCCTCCTCCTTCTCCTCCTTTTCTTCTTCTTCTTCCTCTTCTTCCTCCTTGCAGCAGGTTTGTGTGTGGGCAAGGAAGACTCTGGCCTGTTTGGTGTGTAAGGACTGCAGATAATTCCAATGAGATTCCACCATCCAACCTCCACCACTGTGAGATCTCATTCCAGCACAGCCTAAGTCTGCTGGTGGGGGGAATTAAGAATTTATTTAAATTAATCTGAATATTTACCTCATGTTTAAATGAATAAATATGTAAATTACATGACAGCAGAGTTTCCAGCAAAATCAAGGACCCTGCACAGAACCCACAGGAAACCCACACCTCCTGGAGCCCATCTCTGCTCCAGAGACTGAAAAGTCCTTCCTCATGGATAGAACAGAGAAACACCCACCACAGTCACACCTCGCTGACAGGCTTCACAGACCTGAAAATCCCAAGGAATTATTGCAGCCAAGGTCAAGGAGCAGAAAGGAGGAATTGGAAGGATCTGCCCCCAGCCAATGTTGCCTGACCACAGTTGTCTTCTTCTCAATGCCTCTGTTTTCCCCTCTAAAATGGGAATTTAATACCAATTAAATACGTTTATGGGAGGTGTGTCTGCAAGACAACATTAAATTGGGAAGCATGAGCCTGTCAGCCTCTGGGACTTCCCACATTTATCTTTATTTTTACCCTAATTAACTAATTAATGTCTCAGACTTGCCTTTGGCTGCCTGCTCTGTTCGCATTGAAAATCTCCTCACGCTCAGCTCCTGTGTTCAGCATCCTCCTGTTGCCATGGAAAAAAAAGCCATGATGTCACCTCCACAAATAAAGCTGCCAGACCCCAAAGTTCAGGTGTGGGGCTGGGGAGGGATCCCGACGGCTTGAGGGACACAGGGCTACCACCTCCAAGCAGGAAACTGAATAAGATGGAACAGCATCAGATGATAATATTTGATAATGACAGGGTTTAGTTTTGAGGGAAAAAAAATGACCACAGTTGGTGTGAAGAGCAATAGTGAAGGGTCCAGCCCTGCCTGGGATAAGATTTCTCAGCACAGAAAGAAATAACAGCTCAGATGGAAGTTTTAGGCTGTGGGAACAAATGAAGTGTCTCCGTTAAAGGGGAGGGGGAATATTGAGACAGGGAAATAATCCTTGGTTTGGGAACTTGTGGCTGATGCCTGCAGGCTTGGCCATTTTACTGGTTCTGCTGCATGGAATAAAAACACAAATTCAGACCCTCCTCGAGAGCTGCTCTTTCAAACAAGGCTCAAGGAAGGGAACAGCAGCCCAGTGAGGAAATCCCACAGGCTCTTCCCACACTGCTTTCATTTCTACTTTCCCTTTTACTCCTCTTTATTCCAGGAGCTTTAAAGAACAGGTTTGATACCGGGCCTAAGCCGGCTCCTGCCCTACAACAGGAGACAAGATGGAAATGACTCTTCCAGCTCTTGCCACTTCTACACCTCCATGACTCATCCTACAACCTTGTTTTCACCTCCATCCCTGTTCCAGAGACGGAGCTGCAGTTCCCTCACAAATATCACAGTGTCTGTGTGATTTTCCCCCAGCTCCCAAAGGGACTCCATTTCAAGGGAAACAGAAGCTCCAGCCTCACACCAAACAGGCAGACCCCACACCAGACAGCACGGCAGGGCCGGACCCCAGCCCCAAACCAGCCAGGGAGCACAGCCCCAGCCCCACACCATATGGGGGGCCTGGCCCCCAGGGAGGGCCACGCCACACAGGGGACGGAGCCCCCCATCCTGTGAGACACAGGCTGACCCCAGACCCCCACATCACACAGGGGTCCTGATCTCATCCCCACAGCAATCAGGGTACCAGGCCCCTGACCGCCAGCCCCAACATACAGGGGATCTGACTGCCCAGCCCCACAGCACACAGGGCTCACAGCCCCACAGCACATTGGGGTCACAGCCCCACACCATATTGGGGTCACAGCTCCACAGAGCACACAGGGCTCACAGCCCCACACCACACTGGGGTCAATGCTCCACAGAGCACACAGGGCTCACAGCCCCTCAGACCACACGGGGGTCACAGCCCCACAGAGCACATGGGGGTCACAGCCCCACACCACACAGGGGTCACAGACCGCACAGGGCTCACAGCCCCTCAGACCACTTGGGGCTCACAGCCCCACAGACCGCACAGGGCTCACAGCCCCACCCCACACCGTGTCCACCTGCCCCCCACATGAGACACCCCCGATCTCACCCCTCACCCGCATTCCCTCTCCCCGCCGCCCCCGGAACGCGCTGTCCCCGGAACGCCCGTGCGCGGCCGCGGTTCGCGGGTCCGGGCGGTGCCGGGGCGGTGCCGCGGGCGCGCAGGCGCCGCTCCCGCCCGGCGCCATCGCGGCTGCTGCGGCCACCC
>VZTE01004112.1:185443-202075 GCA_013397775.1 Eulacestoma nigropectus | reverse complement strand
CGGAAACCCTTTTTCGCCCCATTTTCTGCCGTGGGGGCAGGGAGGGCCCGGGGTATCGAATTATCCCTGGGCTTGGGCTCTTCTTTTATTAGCAAAAACCCCAAATTTTAATACTTTTTTTACTTATCATTATTTTTTCAATTTCTTCGCCTTCATCCATTTTTTGCGTATCTAAAGGGCAAAGACGTCCCTGCCGTCCCCCTCACCCTCCATCCCGACACTGCACCGCTTCAGGCACTCACCCAGCCTCAGCTCTGTCTTCCAGCATCCAAAAAAATCCCTCTTTCTCTCATATTTTTTAAATTAAAATATATAACTTCGCGCCTCAAAAAAAATTAATTGTTTTTTATTTTTCCCGAGCTGCTCAACCACTGTGCTTGGGCACTCACTGAGCCCCTGGATGTGGGGAAGACCCTCGGGGCTGCTCTCCCTGCACATCTCAGGTGGTGAAACAAACTCATCCTGGGGCAGCTTGTGCTGGCCAGGACTGTGCATAGATCCTGCTTCCATCCTGGAATGCTGATTTTCTCCCATTTTCCATCAGCAGAGCTATTAGGGAGTGGAGGCTACAGGACAGAAGACAACCCCTTTTCTGTGTTGTCATTACGACATAGAAAAACTTGTATTTATTTTAAAACTCTTGCTTAGAAATAGTTGTATTAAAACTCTCGAAATCAAGTTCCTCTTGTATCTTCATTCCTTCCAGCTGAGCAGGGTTTGTGCAATACTTGGTAAATCCAAAGCTCAGGTTTTCCTGGCTGGAATTAGAATATAGGGAGCCTTTGAATTTCTCTGATCTTGTGTTTGTCCTCATTTCTAGCTGAGTACTTTACACCTGAAGGATGAAAAAACCAAACCAGATGCCAATGGTGAGTTCCAGCTGCTCAGATGGGCTTGGAAAGGGTGGAATGTTCCCCTGTGGGGTTCAGAGCGCTGCTGCCAAAGTAAATTCCTGATAAATCCTGAAATTCCAGAAGAGCTGAGATTAAGCAGCAGTACAGACTAAATATTTTGGTGTCTTCAGGGAGCTGTGTGAGGAAAATCCATTGGTGTGGTTGCTAAAGTCTATTTGGAGCTGGAGCTTGGGCTTCCTCTGCACAGCAATGGAGCAGGGCAGTTCTCCTCAGGAAAAGGAGCTGTTTTGTAGCTTTTCCCACAATATTCCAAAGCTCTGGGGGTGTGGGCTGTCCCGGAGGCCTGACCTCACATGTGCCCCCCAAAACTGTTCCAATTCAGGTGCCGTTGTCAAGGCAGACGACAATGTGGAGAAGACGGAGGATGAGGAGAAGGGTAAGTGCCTTCCTGAAAAAAGCTTTGGCAAGGAAATTAATTTAATATAATTATTAATTATAATTATATTGATTTAATATATACTTAAAATAAGTCTGCCTTATGTCTCAGGACCGCTGATCTTGTATCCTGCCCCAAGGACTTAATTGTAAGACATGTCCTTCCTCCATAATACTTTTAAAGGCATTGTGTCCTGTAATAACTTGGGAGACTCCTGGATTAGAGTGGAGAGAAATAAGGGGATAGCAGTATCCTCAAGGCAGGACTGGATACAGGAGCAGTTGGATAACCTGGAGCTGGGATTGCTGTAGCAACCAACAAGTTGCGTTTATGCAGTGGCTGTTCAGAGGTGGGTAACGGCTCAAAATCTTTCAGAAGGTGGTTTTAGGAAACAGATCTAGTAGCAAAACCCCGGAGTGCAGCAGTTTAACCTCGTTTGGATCTCCCTTATCCTCAGCCCTTGTGTTTCAGCTCTGAAATCTTTTAAAGTACTGTTTATCCTCAAAATTTCCTTAAAAATAAAACCCTAAGGGGTGTCTGCCCACATGTCAGAGGATTGTCAGAGGTTGAGGAGGCCTTACCCTGCCCCAGGTAGATGCTAAGCTAAAATAATCTTAAATAAGCAGAGATCTGGATCTGTTAATGTCTCCCTTAGAACAGTGCTCATTTGGTGTGTCTTCCTGGGTATTAAATGGGGGAATTTCTGGGATCTCTTGATGTTTCATCCAGGAAGTTTGGGCTCCTCAAGCCATTACACTCTAATGAAGAATTTCAGTATTTGGAGGGATTTTGTTCCTTTTAGCTGGCTCAGGAGCAGTGGGAGCAAGACCTGGAGCAGGCTATGACTGATGGATTTATGTTTTCCACCTCCTTTCCCAGAGGACAGAGCTGCCCAGTCCTTACTGAACAAGCTGATCCGCAGTAACCTGGTTGACACCACAAATCAGGTGGAGGTGCTGCAGAGGGACCCCACATCACCCCTCTACTCCGTCAAGTCTTTCGAGGAGCTCCGCCTGTAAGTGCCTGCTGGGATGAGCCAGAGCCTTCTCTGCATGAAGCTGTTAAATCCTGGGGTCAGATATATTAAACAGGCTCCCTTATAACTGTATTTTTCAGTTTGTTGTGGGCAGCCTTATTCTTAAACTCAGGGAGAGCAGTTCTGCTAGAACTGCCAGAGCAGATGTAAGTTTGGAGCCCATCAGGTAGTTGGAACCTCACCTCATGTCCTGAAAAATTCCCTGGTTGTATAGGAGACACCACTCAAAAGTACATGGGTTTGTGTTTCAGGTTACTGCCATGGTGTCATTAATAAATGAGTATCATTTGTATTATTTAAATGCAAGGAGAGTTGGTTTATCTGGGTGCCTGGTGGGGGTTTCCATCTGAAGCAACAGCAGTGAACAGCACAAAGGGAAAAGCTTCTCTTCTCCAGCAATACTGGATTTATGTACTGGAGAGACCACTATTTTCTGACTTCCTTCCCATTGGAAACCTTTACCAGTGCAGCTTTCAAGTGATGATAACTGTATTTAAGGCATGAGTGATGGATATATATATATTAATGTGCTGAAGAGTGTGTCTTCTTGGGACTGTTGTGCTCACATTGATCTCAGTTTTGTTGCTCTACATGCTCCACAGGGAAATGGGAGCTAAGGAGCCTTCTCCCCATGGATGTTTTGCTTTGTTATTGTTAGTGGTTGAACGTCTACAAAAAGAAGCTGAGGTCCTGCAGTGCCTGCTAGACTAATTCCTGTGTTTTGAAAGGCAAACAATCCCAGGGAGTTAATGACAGGGACAGCCAGCCTAATTGAGTCTTCATTTTGTTATGACTCGGGGTATCCTTGGCAACTGGTGCAGAGTTGGGCTTTGTCTGTCCTTGCTTGGAGCAGAACAAGGTTACATTTTCAAAGAGCTTTTGTTCCAGCCGTCGTTGGAAAGTAATACAGGATTTTGGCAAAAGCATGTTGTGCTGAATAGGAAGTAACTGCAGTGGGAAATGTGGGCAGGAGACCTGTAACCTGCTTTGAAAGGAGAGCCCTTCTGAGAGCACTCACAGCATCCAGGGAGCACTTTGGGGTCATCAGCCGAGAGTTTCCAGGACCATAACCTGGATTTAGGTTGTTCTGGGGTCTCCTTGTCTACACAAGTGTCTGCTGAGAGTAGAAAGCTCCCTCGAGAGAAAGCAGTAGAGGAGAGTTTGCTGGCCAGCAGTGTCACCACGCAGTTCTGGGTGTGAGGGCTGCACCCACAGACCACAAGGTGTAGTCCCAGCAAGCTGAGCTAATTATCAGTCATTTACCAGAGCCAGCATCGCTCAGTTGTATTACAGAATCCACACGACTTCCTGAAGTCCTTGCAATGATCTCATGATCCCTTCATCCTGTTCCTCACGTACCGAGATCACTTTGTCCCATGTTTGAGTCATCGAGGAGTGATAATTTTGGCACCCAGATTAGGCATGGCTGAGGAAATGGGATTGGCCTGAAGGACAGGATTAATGCTTTCTGCTCTGGGGTTCCTGGATTGTCTGAAAAGCTGCTTTGAACAAGCAGTGCTGGCCTTAGACACAGGCTTTGCCCTCAAGCTGGGACAGGCAGGCTGACTTACTAAATCCAGGGGTTTTTCCAAAGCTTCCTCTCCATATTTCCTGCTGTCACTTGTAGCTTCCAGATGCTGACCACAGTTGTTTAACGGGTGGGATTGTAGCAGGGACAGCTCTAGGTAGTCTTCTCAAGGGTTTTTCTCACTTTTTTTTACACAAATGAAAACTAAATGGACTTTAATAGGTCACGATTTAAAAATTTCTCTTTTCAGGAAACCACAGCTCCTGCAAGGAGTCTATGCCATGGGCTTCAACAGACCATCTAAGATCCAAGAGAATGCTCTGCCCATGATGCTTGCTGAACCGTACGTACACATTCTTCCTACTCCCTACCAGAACAGAAGGATTTGAAAGGTTCAGTGTGCTGCTCCTGAATTTTGGACGGGAGGAGGGTGATGGAGAAACTCTCAGGGTATGGAGAAAGGGTTCCCATGCCACAGTGTTTCTGTGGTTATTAATTCTGTGACAGCAGCCCTGGATTTGTCAGTTTCCTAGGGCTGGTACTGAGCATGCAGTGCTGTGGTGTTTGGGAGGTAATTCCCATTTTCCTCATTAGTTTGGGAAGAAATAATAGGAAATAGCTCAGAAATCCTGGGTGGGTGGGAGTAGCTGAGGTGCTGGTTTTCCTCTCCACAACCCTGGAATATGTGAGGTACTGAGACACTGGGGAAGACGTGTGAAATGGGAAATTACTGAGATATAACCACAGTTCTCCTTCCAAATCTTCATAATTGAGAAATGCTGAGGGAGAGTGTTGGGCAGGAAGGAATTCCTGCCCCGTGGAGCGTAGCTGGTCAGGTTGACCATGGATCCAGAGCAGGGGTAAATGTGACAGGATTCAAATGCCACCGTGGTGCTTCACCCTCTGAGCTGTGCCTGCTGTGCCCCCAGCCCGCAGAACCTCATCGCACAGTCGCAGTCCGGTACTGGCAAGACAGCTGCCTTCGTCCTGGCCATGCTCAGCAGGGTTGAGCCTGGGAACAAGTATCCACAGGTAAAGTCTGTGGGATGTGGCTGTTTCGGCGCGTTCTGTGGTGGTGCAGTGCCATCTAGTGAAGAGCATGAGCTGCTGGGAGGCCTTCAGATGTAAATTCATGGCTTGATGGAGCCATGGTGTTATTTCTTTGAACTCCTTGAAGGGGATGGAGGTTTGGGGATTTATCAAAATGCCTTCAGTGCAAAAGATGTGGATTTTGCTCAAAGCTTGTTGCTGTCAGTCCTTCCCATGCATCACACATTGCTCTGTGAGGAGTTAAATCTTTCTGGGAGGGCTTAAATCAGAGAAATAGTGCAGCCTGAAGGGAGTTGGATAAGTGGGTTTGGGGTGGAAGAGAAGATGACAGTGACAACGGAGCAGACAATGCCTGGAGAGGGACCTTTTAAATCCACTTTCCTCATGGGATGGTTGAGAAACTGTTCAGCCACTAGCCTGTTCATCTTGAAGAAAACTTCAACAAGGATTTTAAAAAGCAAGTGCAATAGTGTTGCCCTGGATGTTGATCATCTCACTCGTTATCCTTCTGTTCCTCCAGTGTTTGTGCCTTTCCCCAACATACGAGCTGGCACTTCAAACAGGAAAAGTGATTGAACAGATGGGAAACTTCTACCCGGAGCTGAAACTTGCGTACGCTGTCCGAGGCAACAAACGTGAGTAAAGGGAAACACCACACACAGGAATGAGGGAATGATACTCTCCAGGTGCACCAGAGCAGTCAGGTGGTGAAATAGTTGGGTCTGAGAGGGCCGGAGCATTTCCCTGCCTGCACAGCCACCCTACAGCAGCCCTTCCTTCTGTCTCGGCAGTGGAGAGGGGGCAGAAGATCTCGGAGCAGATCGTAATCGGCACACCCGGCACCGTGCTGGACTGGTGTTCCAAACTGAAATTCATAGATCCCAAGAAGATCAAGGTGTTTGTGCTGGATGAGGCAGATGTGATGATCGCGACCCAGGGCCACCAGGACCAGAGCATCCGCATTCAGAGGTACGGACTGGTGCCCCAGGGGCAGCAGGGCTGCAGTCGGGACCCGTGTCCTCACCCATGAAGCAACAAGATTTAAATGATAGATCAGCCCTAGTCCAAGTGGCTAATAGAGGTACAGTGTCAGGGGATGACAAGCAGTTTCATTTCCTTACAGAATAAAAATCCTGTCCCTGAAGCAGGGTTTATTCCTTTTTAAGAAGGCAAATCTGGATGCCTGTGGTCCATGAGGGAGCGATCATGGGTGGGTAAGATTGGTTTTAGTCTTTCCAGCCACTGAAATAACTGGTTCCAGGGTTATGTTTCTCCTTTGCCCATAGCATGAATTCCATCAGGATATCAGGAGATGACAGTGTTGTGTGGAACCCTCCCTATTTCTCTCTCTTTCAGAATGCTCCCCAGGGACTGCCAGATGCTCCTGTTCTCAGCCACTTTTGAGGATTCTGTGTGGAAGTTTGCTCAAAAAGTTGTTCCTGACCCAAACATTATCAAACTGAAGCGCGAGGAGGAGACCCTGGACACCATCAAGCAGTATTATGTTCTGTGTAATAACAGAGACGAGAAGTTCCGGGCTCTCTGTAACATCTACGGCGCTATCACCATCGCCCAGGCCATGATCTTCTGCCACGTGAGTGCTTCCAGGGAATGTCAGTCCTAGTGACCCCCTCAGTGCCTGCTAGTGCCAAAACCAAGCCAGACATGGTTTCCAGAAAGAAACTGAGAACAAAATTGCCCTTTTTGGCTTCTCTGGCTCCATCTTTGATTGAAATCCTGAAAGCCATGTTAGCACTGGCTGGTTTGATTCTCTGGGTTTGTCCATCCAGGAGACAGCACTGGACTTTCTTATTCCTGAATGGTCATTGTTGTCCCTGAAGTCCTCTGAAGCAAAGATCAGAGTAATGCACGTTTTTCCAAAACTCTGAACTACTGAAAAAAAAAAAAGTGGGGTTGGCAAATGGATGAAAACAGGGCAGAATGGGGGATTGGGAAGTCTTTTGCTTCTGTAGCTGATACAGAGCTGTTCCTGAGACTCCATTTCCCTCAGGTAATGAGGATACACCTCTGGGATCTCACTGTGAATCATACTGAGACTTTGTTTTCTTTTTTTGGAAGTCACCATAATAATTTTTAGGGAAAAATCAGTGCTGACAGTTCAGAACAGGCAGGCAAAGCGAGCTTAGACAGGATGAAAGTGTTTGGAGTCTGCTGCAGCAGTTTGCTTTTAGGCTGTCTCAAGACATAACTGAAGCTCAAAAAACTATATTATAAGTGGGAACTGTTTAATTCAAAGCTGTGCAGAGCCTCTGTGGGATTTCACAACTGCATTGAGGTCTGACCCTGCCATTTTCCAAGCTGAGTAGTTGTGGTTTTGTGACAATTTTCCTGAGTTTTCAGTGTAATGTCAGTCTGCAGCAGGGTGAAATCCAAGGAGCAGAGCACAAAGAAACGTGTCCTTTATTAATCGAGGGCTCCTGTGGTGGCAGAGGTGTATTTGCTCCTTCCAATACAATTCGTAACGGGGACAAAAGCTGAGCAGCCACAGAGCTTCCAGTGGGTCCCTGGAGAGGTTTATTGCTGCTTTCTAGCATTAAAACCCCCTCCCAAATGTGGGGCTGGCTGTGTGTTCCAGACTCGGAAGACGGCGGGGTGGCTGGCGGCGGAGCTGTCCAGGGAGGGCCATCAGGTGGCATTGCTCAGCGGGGAGATGATGGTGGAGCAGAGAGCTGCCGTGATCGAGCGCTTCCGAGAGGGCAAGGAGAAGGTGCTGGTGACCACAAACGTCTGTGCCAGAGGTAGGACAGGTGGGATGGGGCCAGGGAGGGCTGGAAGCAGCACTTCCTAAGATAATACACACCCCTGGCCAGCTCGCAGGGAGAATTCGCATCCTCGGGTGTTCCAGTTGGGAGAAATTGGTGTCCTTACACTGGATGCCTGTGAGCAAACACAGGATTCCTTGTTGGCTTCCTGCTGCTTGAGATGGAAATGTGCAACCTGTGAGAATCTGGTACCAAGCCTGACTTGTGCTGCTGACCTTCAGGGTTTGCAGTGAACATGTACCCAAGTATGGAAAACTGAAAAACAGTGAAATCCAGTTCACTATCCCAGTAGGAATTTGTGGTGTAATTTGACATCCTGGAACAGTTAAGACAGGATCATACTTTGAAAAAAACAAGTGGTCTTCAGAGCTTTGCAGAGGAGGAGAGAGTTTCCAAAATATTTAAGTGCTGGTAGAATTTCCAGAATACTTAAGTGCCTTTGTCTGTTTCAGTAGGACTCTCTGCTCTGACAGCTCGAGAGTTTTTATTTCCAAGTACCCCGTGAGGCTATTGTGGAAAAGCTCCATTTCAGAGTCTGAGGAGGCTCTTCCTGCTCTAAAAGGATTTAAGTGAAGTTGTGTAACCTGATGCTTTCTTTTTGTCAGGGATCGATGTAGAGCAGGTCTCTGTTGTTATCAATTTTGACCTTCCTGTGGATAAGGATGGAAATCCAGATAACGAGACCTACCTGCACCGGATCGGCCGCACCGGCCGCTTTGGCAAGCGAGGGCTGGCCATTAACATGGTGGACAGCAAGCACAGCATGAATATTCTCAACAGAATCCAGGAACATTTCAGTACGTACCCTCAGGCTCTCTCCTTTCTCTAAACTGTTGAATTGCTGCAGAATTTGACTCGGTGGATGCTGAGTAGGTCTGAGGGGTGTTTGTTGAGCCTTAAATGGGTGGCAGAGGAGCACATTAGGTGTGTTTGGTGAAGTGTCAGTTGGGATTGTGACCTGCTGCCTGTGACAGGAGCAAAATAAATCAGGCTGTGTTTGCTGGCTGCCTGGATAGTCCTTGAAGTGGATGTTCCAGGGGTGGGTAACACTGGAGTACCCAGATGGGCCTTTGATAAAAGGAAACCGTTTTAATTCGTGTTTTTAAAACCTGACTGAACATTCCCTGATAAAGCAGAACTCAAGTCCAGCTGGGAAGAGCAGCGTTCCCTTCTCTACTCAGTGTTACAAAATCTGACTTAATTCTCTTCTTTCCCAGACAAAAAGATAAACAAATTGGATACTGACGACTTGGATGAAATTGAGAAGATAAATAACTGAAATAGCTGCTGGAACTGGTGTGTGCCCTGCTGTGGAAGCTCTCCCACTACAATTGGATCAGCGTTTGGATTGGCACAGCCTCTCGGCTAGTCCCGAAAAGGACTCTTCAAGATATGAGTACACAAAAATTACCTCATTTTCAAAATTGCAGTTGGACTTCAAATTGTGCAACTATGGGGAGGAAGAGGAAATGTTTACAGAAGCTTTTAACATTTCTTAGTTTAGCCTTAAAATGGGATGATCTTTGGAATTCTGAGAAATACACTTGCCAAAAGAGAGGCAATAGGGAATTATCTAAAATTTTAAAAGAAAAAAAAACATTATTGCCTTTAATTGGAATAATGTGCAGCATTAACCTGATCAGTTTAAATTCAACAGCTGAATATATAATGGACATAAGGAAAGGAAAAAAAAAATAAAATACTGAAAACCCAAAAACCCCAAACAAGGCAGCTGGTTTTTGGCTAAATACTCAACTTGTACAAACTAGGATGTCATTCTTTTTGGCGCTTCCCTGAGCTCTTTAAGACTCATTTCTGGCTTCCTGATGGATTTGCCCTGCTTTTCCTTACGTAAATTGTCCTGAGGATGTCTCCAGTAGCTCCTACTCGCAAACACAGGTGCCGTGTCGCTTTTGCTGGGCAGTATTTTCTTTTCCTTTGTCCTGGATTTGTTGGGATGGCCGCTCTCCGTGACGTGGGTGGTGGTGACACTACAGAAGTTCATCCCAAGTGTTTAACCTGGCTACGGTGTGGGTGGGTGGGGTGGGAGGGGCAGTACGAAGGGAACTGTACTAATGAACCGTCTGATTAAATTCACCTCTGTGAATTAAATTCACCATGTGATTAAACACACCATGCTGTGAAGCTCAGCATGGATAATGTACAGAGCCGTTGGGCTTCACCCATCAGATACAGGAATAAAAGAACAAAAAAATCATGACAGCCTGGATTGACCAAAAAAATTTACCCTTAGAACACCAAATTTACCTGTTACAGTATGTTTCAGTACCAGAGTTTTGAGTTAAATTGCTCAGCCAAATTGCAGGTGGGAAGTGCTCCATAGTGCAAAATAGGTCGTTGGTCCCTGCCCTGGGGTGTTCCATGGAGAAGGAAGGATTCACAACTCCTGGAGAAGGAAGGATGACACCTCCTGTGTGTTGGGACCACTCTGATGCACACAGCTGGAAGCTGTGGGCTGTTCCCCCAGCCCAGTCTCCAGGAGAAGGAGGCTCCTGAACCAGAACTGAGGGTGCACAGCTCTTTGTTGGGGGAAAATGGGACATGCGTGAGCAGCCATGGGCCTGCTACTCAGTGTGGGAATCATGTCAAAACAAATGTATAAATTGTAAATTTAAACTGAATTGTTTTCTTTGCAATTTTGGCCATCATATTCTGTTCAAAGACAGGAACATGGATCCTTTTACCAAGTAAAAAAAGGCTCATTTAAAATGTACCTAAAATTTTAGGAAATTGTGCACCCTTTTATCAATTTGTATAAAGGCTTTAGTGAAGAAAAAAAAACAGCTTAAAATTAAACTTTTTGTATTCTGGGGTGTATCTATTTTTATTCTGTTGGAATCCTATTTAAAGTGGCAGGTGAGTGAGTGCTTGCGTGTGGAGTGGAAGACTTGATTTAATCACCTACTTTCCTAGTACAGCTGAATGACCTGGTGACAGCAGAGTATTGGGTTGAATTGTCATGGAAGCTGCTGCTGGTTCTGTGTGCTGTTTCTAATGTACTTTTAATTGGAATTAAAGAACACATACTGAATGATCCCTGTGCTGACTTCTTGCTTGAATACTTTGTTGGTGTTTAAAAGCCTCAGGTAAGGACATTCCCAATCAAAAGTCCTGCTAAATTTTATATTTATGACCTTCCTCTAACAGACTGAATAATTTTAATGCTGAAATTCTTAAAAGATTCCCACAAAGAAGTTTGTTAAATGATGCCACACAATAAATGAGGTCAGATAAATACTGTTCTTCCCCCCTGTGCTTCTTGTGCTGGACTTAGCAGAGTTGCTGCTAAAATCTCCCCAGAACAGTTTTGAAGGGAAGAGGAGAGCTGGGGGAGAAAAGAGGTGTTTTCCCTGCGCTGTGCTTGCCTAGATCAAGACTTGGTATTTTTTGCCCATCTTTGGAGATGCTGTAGCCTGGGTGAGGTGATTACAACCAAACTCATCCACCTTTATCTTAGATATCCAGGAGGAACATCCTCCAGCAGGAGAAGTCCACTGTGCCAAGTTACTGAATTGTCTGATTCTTCTGTTCTTGCTCAGAGCCCCTGTGCTCTCACACCTGCCTGGTGGTCCCCAGCTTGTCATTGATCCAAAGTGCTTCCTCCTTGGCTCCAATCTTGTATCCAGCACAGGATGCAGATACAAACTCCAGGAAGGTGGTGTGGAAGGCAGCTGACCGTCCAAAGGCTGATTTGGGCAGCCCCTGAGGATTTGCCATCAAAGGTTTCTTAAGAGCAGGTATGATGGATAAACCTCAGCTCATGTAAATCATCTGAAGTTCAAGTTTCAGCCTAAAAGGTTTTATTTAACACAGGATGGGAACACTCTGAAATGTAGGAGTAGCACAGAACACTCAACAGGCAGAGAAAGGGAATTAACTACCTAACACTGAAGGAAACATGGAAAATGGTCCCTTCTCCTGAAACCAAGTGAAATACTTTGTGGCTCTGTTGAAGGCATCCATGTGTTTCGATATCTGGGACTGCTGCTGAGCGATTCCCATCACCAGCAGTAGGAGGTACCACCGTTCCATCAGGTACTGGCTTTCCAAAGCTGCTGGACCCTCAATACTGTTTTAGCATCAGCTACCACACTCGTAGCCAGTACCAGCATCAGCTTTCTGCTCCTGTTGTGTTTGTGCTCCTGTGCTGAGCTGATTTGGCAGTTACACTGAGCTTCAAAATAAACTGGGTTTGCCTCAAAACAGTTAAACTCACTCATCTGTGGGGCAAGTGGTCCATTTTTTAAGAAGATTAAAAATTATTGCCTTTGAAATTCCTTTAGAAACTAAAAGGTATTTCTCTTTTTTTAGCACAAGCACACTGTGTTTGCCTAAACCTGCCGAGTCACCCAACCAGCCTTTTAATTTGGTTTAGTAAAAGATGGCTTACTCCTTGAGCCAATTCCCAGTCAAATCCCATTAATACCTTATTTAAAAATTCCCAAAGCAGCACGTGCTTCTCGGACTAACTCACTTCAGTGTAGAGGTGTTAAGTGGAATTATCTGTAACATCCCTTAACTATCCATCTGTTCTTACCTACGGATCACATGAGCTGAATAAGAGAAGGAAAACTACGGAGAAAATCCTGCTGCTCCCCAAGACAGCCAAAAGAATAATTATTTGTTCTTAAAACGATGATTTAGTCACAGTTAAGAGCTGGACTGAGGTTACCCAGAAAGACCTGAGCCCTCACAGGTATTTTACAATCAGTCTTGCAATTTAATACTTCACAATAAACCATTAATGTGTCATTACTGTTATTTCCAGATGGTTTGGGGGTTTGATCTCCTTTTCAGTCTCGAGATGTTTAGGATAATGATAAGCTACTGAAGTTGGTCCTGTAGCTAAACCAGTTCTGTTTCTACCTTCTCAAATGGTGCTTCTGCATTCAGAGAAGTGGTACCTTCCCAAAATATAGAAAAGGACAAGGAGAGAGGTCTTGGAAACTCGAGTTTTCAAAGAACATCGGCAACTTCAACAAACCAAAAACGCTGAAGGTTGGTGGTGCTGAGGCAGAAATTTGTGATGGCACAAGTGACTCAAGCTGCTCTGTATCAATCAGGTTTATGCATCTAAAATACTATTTCAAGACATATCCATAACTCTGCTTCACAGGGATTTTGTGCAAGATGGAAGATAAAGAAATAGGTGCAGGAAGCATCAGACTCTCAGTTTTTTGGAAGAAGCAATGCACCCCACTGAGCAGAACTACCCACGGCATCTCCGTGTGCCTAAAGATCTGCTGCAACGTGCTGCTCGTCCTGTCGGATGCACAGCACGGACTTGTGCGGGATCCCACATTCCTGAAGGGACTTTGTAAGGTCAGAGAAGCTCCTCCGAGGCACCTCCATGGTTTCAACGCTGCAGTGTTGGTAGTTGGCCAACAGTTTCTGTCCTGCCACAGCAAGGACTGTCTGGAGACTGTCAGAGGGCTTGAAGTGGTGCTCAAACCTCTGCCCAGAGGGAGATCGGACAGCGAGCAGCACATGCGGCTCTTCCGGGCTTGCAGGGGACATCCAAGGGCTCTCCTGCCTCGCTTGCCTTCCCCACTGCTCGGGGGCACACTGCATGTGTGAGCTCTCCTCGGTGGGAATGCCACTTCCTGACAATGTGCTGGCAGAGCCCTGTTCTCCAGAAAGAGTCTTGATGACTTTTAGAGCGTCCTCCTGGCCCTCATTCACTTCCAGCCGGTTGGTCCGTTCAGCCAGCGCGTCCACGGTGTCGCTCCCTGTGCCCTTCCGGACGATGGAGGGGAGCACCCGGTACTTGTTCAGGGACGAGGAGGTCTTCAAAGGCACTTGCTGCAGGAGCTTTGGAATTTTCTCAGGAGACACCTGGGCGGGTGGGAACGCCGGTTTTGTGAGTGATGCTCTCCGACTGTTCAGTAATTCCCGAGGAGAGGCTGCCAGCGGGGAAGATGGCACATGGCAGGGACAGGCTTCCATGCCCTGAGGGTGGCTCATGCTTTGCCTCTGTCCCTTGGCAGATTTGGGCCTGGTGACGTGCATGGTGACGGCGCTGGCCCACGGCAGAGCGGCTGTGCCCAGAGGGAAGCGGAGCTGAGCTGGTGCTGAGTCCAGGAAAGCCGCTGTGGCCATCGCACCTGCGGGCCAGGAGCAGAGGGAAAAGTTACAGGAACTGGCCAGGAAGACTCTAGAGTGACTCCCACCTTGTGCTGCATGTCAGGTAACAATAGAATAAATCTGGGGTGTCACAGTGTGGGCAGGCAGTAACCGTGGGGTGCAGTAAGGGCTGAGTCACAGAGGGTGGGAGATGTGTTATTTGTAGGGACTGGCTTTAGCAGGAATTGTGTAAAGTTGACCCAGAGCTTTGGGAAGTTGTGCCCTTAGCCACTGAACATAAGTTTTTGATGGAAAGAACAATTTTTTTCTTCTGAAGCTGGAAACTCAGTGCAAATGGGAGATGAGTGAAGCTCAGAGCACAGGTCTGGCCTTTTCACTGTTCCTGCAGCGGCAGATTCAGTCCCCTTTGTGGATTTTGGGATAAGACTTACTACACTTCATATTTTAAAGATATATCAAGACCACTGAGATTGAAAAACCCTGATTCAATACACAGAAACCTGTTCTGACTCTCCTGTGACCAAAAGCTGCTTAACAGAAAATGATTTACCCGAGGGAAAGGCTGGAGCTCTGTCAGGGAGGCTTAGGTTGGATATCAGGAAAAGGTTCTTCCCCAGAGGGTGCTGGGCACTGCCCAGGCTCCCCAGGGAATGGGCACGGCCCCGAGGCTCCCAGAGCTCCAGGAGCGTTTGGACACCGCTCCCAGGGATGCACAGGGTGGGATTGGTGGAGTGTCCTGGGCGGGGCCAGGGGTTGGACTGGATGACCCTTGTGGGTTCCTCCCAGCTCAGGATATTCCATGGTTCTGTGACAGAACATCCACTGAGGAGGAAGCCACGTTCTGCTGCATGTTCCCTAAAGGAAGCTGTGCTCGGAGCACTCGGCTATGCCAGGACAGGCAGCCCAGCCACGGGGTCACAACCTCACAACAACATTTTGGAGAAGTGCCACAGGGAACCTCCTCTTCGGTTCCTGTGGATTTCGTGGCAGCATTTACCAAGGGGGGGAAAAACAGGTCACCCTGGATTGCTTGGCATTCTCCGGAAATGACACAGTCACACTCAGCTGCTGTTTGTCACCCCAGCAGCGCGTGGGCCAATGCAAACCTCGTGGAGTTCAGCAAAGCCAGGGGAAAACCTTACACCTGGCTTGAGGCAATCCCAGGCACGCCTGGGCGGAGAAGGGATGAAAAGCAACTCTGGGAGAAGAACGACCTGCAGAGCTGCCTCCAGCTCAGGGGTCCCCAGCAAGGGAAGGACATGGAGCTGCTGGAGAGAGTCCAGAGGAGGCACCAAGGTGGTCGGAGGGAGGGAGCAGCTCTGCTGGGAGGAAAGGCTGAGAGAATTGGGATTGTTCAGCCTGAAGAGAGAAGGCTCCAGGGTGACCTAATTATGGCCTTCCAGTACCTGAAGGAAGCTGACAGCAAAGATGGAGAGATGTTTCCAAGGGTCTGGAGTGCCAGGACAAGGGGGAATGGTTTCCCACTGCCAGAGGGCAGGGTTAGATGGGATATTGGGATTAAATCCTTCCCTGTGAGGGTGGGGAGGCCCTGGCTCAGGGTGCCCAGAGAAGCTGTGGCTGCCCCTGGATCGCTGGAAGTGTCCAAGGCCAGGTTGGACAGGGGTTGGAGCACCCTGGGATAGTGGAAGGGGTCCCTGCCCATGGCAGGGGTGGAACAAGATGGCGTTTAAGTTCCCTTCCAACCAAACCCTTCTGGTGTTCTATTCTAAACCAAACTAACAGAGGGAACAGCCCCCTGTGCTGCTTTGCCAGCAATGTGTTTGTTATTTAACACTTGATTTCTCCTCCAGCTCGGCACGGCCAAGGCAGAGTCCCAGCACACCCGGCCCAGCCCCAGCTGACAGACCTGTTCATCCCCAGCCTCCAGCAGAGCTGGACAGGGACACTCGCCCAGGTGACCCATCCCAGTTTCCCCGCAGCCTGTGGGAGGGACGGGGGCCGTGCCTTCCCCCTACTGCTGCTAACAAATGAACTCCAAGGCAACAACGCACTGAGGCAGAACTCCCAAGCGCACGGGAGCACTTACAGATATCCCAGTGACGCTGCCACTTCCAAGAATAAACCCCCAACCAACCAATCTGGCAGAAGCCCTCGTGGGACCCTCTGCGAGTGTCTGTACCGCCCCAGCACGGTGTATGTGAGAGGAGAGGGGCTGAAAACACGGGGTCTGGTGAGGGGTGGGATGGGGAACCGCAGCCGGGGAGGGCTGTGCCCACAGGTGCCCCCAAAACGGTGAGCCCAGGGCCTGGGAGGGTGGGCACTTCCCACCCCTGACCTACAGCACGGGATCACAGGCTGGGTCAGGCTGGAAGGGACAATGGCAGCTCATCTGGTGCCACCTCCTTGCTCCAGCAGGGTCAGCCCAGAGCACAGGGCACAGGATTGTGCGGATGGGTCTGGAACATCTCCGGTGAGGGACACTCCACACCCTCTCCGGACAATGTATTCCAGGTGTTTTAAGAAGTTCTTCCTTATGTTCGGGTGGAACTTCCCGGACATCAGTCCCTGCCCGCTGCCCCTTGCCCTGGTGAGGGCTGGCACAGCCGCAGGCAGAGCCCTCAGTGCCACGGCCTGGCCGGGCCCACAGCTGGGCTTGGGGCTGAGCCCACGGCCGGGCCCCAGGGCAGCAGCGCAGCCCCGCCGGCAGAGCCCGGCCCTCGAGCGCGGCTCCTCAGCCCCCGGGAGCCAGACCCCGGTCCCTCACCCGGTCCCTCACCCGCTCCCGGTCCCTCACCCGCTCCCGGTCCCTCACCCGGTCCCGCACCGGCCCCGCCGTCCCTCACCTGCCCCGCGCCCGCCGCACGGCGCCGTTGCCGTGG
>VZTE01004112.1:0-184317 GCA_013397775.1 Eulacestoma nigropectus | reverse complement strand
GGAACAGGGATGGATGGGAACGGGAACTGGGAAGGGAATGGGAACGGGAACCAGGATGGGAACCAGGATGGGAACAGGAATGGGGATGGGAATGGGAATGGGAACGGCAATGGGAACGGGGATGGATGGGAACAGGGATGGATGGGAACGGGGATGAATGAGAACAGGGAAGGGAACAGGCAGGAATGGGACAGCCGGGATGTCCTGGAATGGATCCAGGGATGGACCCAGGGCTGGGAACAGCTGGGATGTCCTGGTGTGGGTACAGGGATGGGGACCACCAGGATGTCCCGGGGTGGATACAGGGATGGGGACCACCAGGATGTCCCGGGGTGGATGGAACCAGGGCTGGGAGCAGCTGGGATGTCCCAGTGTGGTCCTGGGGGACGTCCCCAGGCTCAGGGACAGCCGTGACCCGCTGCGGGCTGTGCACGGGGCCATGGCACGGCCTCAGGCCTCGGCATGGCACAGGAGCAGCTCCGTGGCATCGGGAAGGTTCCAGGGGCTTCGCCCTGCAGGGCAGGAAGGAGTGGGGGGAGCAGGGGGTGGCTCAGGGGCCTCTCCCAAACTCCACCCCTGGGTGACTCTGGAACCCAGGGTGTCCCAGCCCTCCCGCAGGAATTCTCATTCCTCCAACCCACCCAAAGCAGAACCACAATGGTGTCGCCCTGCTTAAATACCCAAATCCTTGGGGTTTAACCCTCACAGTTTAAACCCAAGGCGTTACAGCCCGTCCTGAGCAAAGGCAGCAGGATGGGAGCACAAGACCGAGTTTAACCTCCCTGTGACATTATTCAGTGACCACAGAATAAAACCAGACAAATAAACCCCAAACTCATGAATTGTGATGAAAACCTTTAAAAAATTACACTTTACACACAAGATCACGCAGGGACCTAAAACAACTCTTCTGGGGGATTTTGTGCTGGGAAAGCTGCAGCTGGGAGGGAGGGGGAGTCCTCCTGATCCCCCTGGCTACAAATGATCCCTGAGTCAGTTTTCCTTCTGGGAACAGCCCACATAACACCGACCTTTCCATCTCTCCCCTTTAATCCCTTTCTAAACCCACTCCTACTTAAGCAGCTGCTGCCCCGACTAACAGATGCCCATCGAAGGCAAGAAACAAGCAATAAATATCCACCATAAACTTGGGGGCTGCACCCTGCGGGGCGGGAGGATCAAGGCGAACCTGTGCACTGAAAATAAAATAAGTAGGGAAATAGTTTCCTATCAGCTCACCCCAGCCCAGGATGTGTAGCAATGTTGCTGGGAAAACAGGCGCGTTGCAGATCAAAGCACACGGGGTATTTACACTTCAATAGGGCGCTGAACAAACAGATGGGTGGGTGATACCCGGCTCTGCTTGCTTCATAGGAAGGCTGAAAAGTTCCACATTTCCAATGGGATAATAACTTCCACAGGTGGTTTTTAAGCCCTCGAGTTCGTGGGTTAGTAAAAGACAGGGTTTAGCTTCGTGTGGGTGCTCCCCTGAGATCCTCCACAGAAAGGGAGGGCTTAAAACGAGCAGATTTGGGATCCACACAGGGATCCACATGATCCCAGCCCTCTGCTCTCCATTTACGTCTCTGGACAATGCTTTTCACACAGATTTATCCAAACTCTTCAGCAAAACCCCAGATTTTCCCCCCAAATCCAAGGGCCTGCAACGCCAAAGCAGGAGCAGCGCAGATGATGACTACCACAGTGGGGAAAACCTTCTGCAATGGAAGTATTTTGTGGAGGAGGTGGGAAAGGGATTACTTAATAATTAGGGATGCCCTGGTTTTAAGAGTCAGGCGGGGAAAGCAGAGGTTGGGGTTGTCATTGTGGCATTTTGGAATGGTTTCTTGTGCAGATAGCGAGCGGGTGGGCAGGTGAGATGTTGCTGCCCATCCTTAACAGGCTTGGATGGGGCTTTATTCCACTTGCAGCAGGAAACAAAAGGTTAGAGGGGAGGAAAACCCAGGGACAGACAGCTCTGGCACTTTGGAAGGCAGCCGAGAGGTGACATCCCTTCCATGGCAGCTTTGGTGGCTCTTGGGAATTTCAACAAAGGTTTCTCTTCTTGACTCCAGACCCGTCAGTCATTTCTTTACAATTCCCAACCCGAATTCCCTTCCCCAGGAGCGTGGTTAATCCCTGAGGGTGGGGCCCTGCATATCGCCCGATACCTGCGTTTGTGCCTGTGTTTGCTCTTGGCCCCACAGTTTCGAGGGGAAACAGCAGCTTTTGTTCCTTATCTCCTCTGGTTTTCTGCCCCGTGTCTCTCTATCGTGTTTGGGTTACGTTAATTAAATAAACTGTATTCCCAAAGCATTCCAAGTCAGGTTTCCATGGCTTTTCCAGACTTTGCTGCTGGTGGTTTAATTTCACAGACCCCTTGCCCCCTGGGCAAACAGGAAAACCTGAGGGCAGGAAGGAAAACTGCAGACCCAGGAACCGCAATCCTGGTGTTCGCTGCTCTCCTTTGCAATTCAGCAAGGCCAGCTTTGGATGCAGCCATGGATTTGGGGGAGCACTTGCAAGGAAGGAGCCAAGAGAAATCATCTTTGAGGCTTCAGGGGGTGAGTTGGCAAAACCGAGGCAACACTGAGCCCAGAGTGCTGCCCCTACACCTGGAACAAGGATTGAACGGCCTCTGAGGTGCCATCCTGGGTGTAAATCACTTTTATCCCATCTCTCCAGCCACCAAACCCCATGGATTTTAAAACCATGGCCAAGGCCTTGACTGGCCTCAGGCAGGGATGGAGATGGCCTCGTTCCCAGTGATGAGCAAGAGGATGGAGGGAGCACTGGTGCTCACTGCTTTGAGAAAACTCGTGGTTTTTGGGGAAGAGAAGGATGACAATCTGTTCCCTGTTCCAGGCAAGCCCAGCTCGGGACGACCCACACTGTCAGCACAGATAGAGGAGGGGGTGGGCCTCGCAGAGATATAAACCCACCCCGCTGAGCCGGCGGCGTTGGAGCTGCAGGTCCGGGCAGGGTAAGGAGAGGGGACTTCACTGCCCTGGTGCTCAGCAGGCAGCTCACGGCATGGGGGGAGGGCTGCAGGTTCCGAGCTGCTCCACCAACCCCGAGCAGGACAAGCCACCGCGTCCCTGCCAGGCGCCACATCCCAAAACTGGGACAAAGAACCATCGGGATTCACTCGGCGATGCCCCACAACGCTGTGTATCCGCAGTGGCACGAATGTCACCTGAGGCATTGCCCGGGTGCACCCAGCGATGTCCCTGCTGTGGGCACTGGAGGAGCCTCTGTCCTGCCCAGGTTCATCGCCTGTCCTTGTTGTTCCCTTTCCAGGGCAGCCCCAGGATGAGGAACCTCCTCCTTGCTGTGCTCCTGGCTTGTGGTAAGTGCCCTGCTGCCCCTGGGCCAGGCTGGGATCCACGTACAAGCCCCGAGTCTTTGTGCACAATTCAGGTTTTTGTTTAAATCTGGCAGTTTCTCTCTAGTGCTTTGTGTAGAACTGCTGCAGTCCTGGAGGGCTTTGTGATGGGGAGGCTTTGGCATGCTGAGATCCATATTTATTTTAGGAGGCCCTGGAGCCTGTTGTCACCCTTCCTGCCTGTGCCAAGCCCATGGCTGATCATGGTGATGGGGGATTGCAGTTTGCAGCACGAGAGAGCCAGTCCAGAGAGCAAAATATCTTGTGCCAGACCAAATCCAGAGGCTGTAAAAGCCAGACTGTAAAAGCCATCCTCCCTGTGAGAGTGGTGAGGCCCTGGCACAGGCTGCCCAGAGAAGCTGTGGCTGCTCCAATCCTGGAAGTGTCCAAGACCAGGCGGGATGGGGCTTGGAGCAACCTGGGCTAGTGGAAGGTGTCCCTGCCCATGGCAGGGGTGGAATGGGATGGGCTTTGAGCTTCCTTCCAGCCCAAACCATTCCAGGATTCTGGGATTCCGTAATTCTGGAGGAGGGGATAAAACTTCTTGTGGTTCAGGTCCTGAAAGTGCACGTTTCCAGCAATGCCAGACCAGTTTAATGCCCGCGCTGGTGCGAGGTGCAGGGAATGCCACCGGGGTCCCCGCTCTGCTCCGGCACGAGCCCATCCCGTGTCCCCGCAGGGCTGCTCCCGGCTGGCACCAGCGTCCTGGAGCTGGAGCGGATGATCAGGGTGGCCACGGGGAGGAGTGCCCTGCTGTCCTACAGCTGGTACGGATGTTTCTGCGGCATCGGGGGCACCGGGACCCCCGTGGATCCCACTGACCGGTGAGTACCCGAGCAGCGTCACCGCTCCCAGCCCGGGGTCCCTAAAAGCCCCTCACCGGCAGCCTCCCAGCACCGGGCGGGGTTTGCACCGCTCCCCAGCCAAGTCCCGCTGCTGCCTTGCAGCCTCCTCCTCCTCCTGGTCGCCTCAAATTTGAGGCTGGACCTTCCTCTGCCCTCCAGGTGTGGCGAGGGAGGGTTTGGGGGCCGCGGTTTGATGTGGGGTCCCCGCAGGTGCTGCCAAGCCCACGACTGCTGCTACAGGAGGCTGAGGGAGGGCGGCTGCAGCCCCCTGACCACCCCGTACAGCTTCACCTCCGCCGACGGGCACATCACCTGCGGTGAGTACTGAGCGGGGAGCAGCACTGCTCCCCGAGACACCCCATCCCCGGGGCAGGGCCCACAGGAGAGCATCCCCTGCGCGAATCCAGCCCCATTCCCGGCCGGCCGGGATAATTAAATGGGCATTGAGGATGTGGGCAGGTTGGGGAGGGCAAGCACCGGGACACGCTGCTCTTTCCCCTTCCCCGCGGTGTCTCCAGCCGGGAAAACCACCGCAGGGCTCCCTGTTCCCCCCGCAGGTAATGAGCAGAGCTGGTGCGAGAGAGAGACCTGCCTGTGTGACACCGCGGTGGCCTCGTGCTTCGCGAGCACCCTGCATTCCTACAACAATTCCTACCGCTTCTACTTCAAGCTCAAATGCCAAGGAAGCAAGCTCCAGTGCTGAGGAGGGGGGATCTGCACACAGAGTTCCAGATTTTGGCTGGTTTTTACCCCAGCAAGACAGGCCTGGGTTGGGGGCTGAGAAAAGGCAGAGCCCCCGAGGCTCCCTGCAAGATGCTGCTCAGGGCGAGAAGGGCACACACACCATGGATGGAGACCCACCAGTTCCTGGAAAGACACACCAGCTTCCTCTTTTTTGTCCCTTCTTCCTCTCTTAAGTTCATTTCCCAGCAAAGATAATAAAGACCTTCAATAAAAGGGATGCAAACTAGTTCTTCGTGGTGTTTTCCTGTAAGGGCTGCTGAGACTGAGGCACTGCAACAGCGGCCACTGAGTTTGGGGAGCACTTCTGCATCCCACACCTCAGCCACGACATCTGCCTGACACCCCAATATTTCCATGGTCCCCACAGGGCTGTAATTCACAGATCTACCCCAATGTGGAGCAATAAGTTTGGGGAACAGGTTGCCCAGAGAAGCTATGACTGCCCCTGGATCCCTGGAAGTGTCCAAGGCCAGGCTGGACAGGGCTTGGAGCAGCCTGGGACAGTGGAAAGTGTCCCTGCCCATGGTAGGGGTGGGACTGAGGGAAGTTTAAGGTCCCTTCCAGCCCAAACCAATCTGGGATTCTGGGATTCTGTGAATTGCTAATTCCTAGCTCAGAAGGCACATCCAAACAGCTTTGTGAGGAACACTAACAAAACAAAACAGTCCCGGGAATACAATGAGAGGCTTCACATCACAACGATTTTCAAGTTGTATATTATTTTTATGTTCCTCTTGTCCAGAGGCAGGACAACCTGAAGCACAGCTCAGCACAGGGAGAAGCTCACAGGAGTATCCCCACCCAGTATCTTCTGGGATGTTTGGCCTCTGACATGTGAGGATTTTACTCAGAAAGACACAACTGCTCTTTATATCTATTTCCTGCTATAAACAATTCCATATAAAGCACTTCATAGAAACACATTTTCTAATGCAAACACACTAGAAGCGGGAAAACAGTGTGAGTACATAAATTAATTGCAAATTATTAATGAGGCAGTAATTAGCCTGAGGAGCATTAACGGGCTGCGGGTAATTCAGATAAGCACAAGGCACGTGCCAGCCAGGGAGCATCACTCGTGACACCAGGGACAAAGCAGAGCCGGAATCGGGGCTTGGGTGAAAACTTTGCCAGTGGAGGACAACAAAAAACTGTTTTTCCAGCACATAAGACGAGACACAGACAGATCATCTTCCCTCCTTCCTTAACATCCCTCCCAAACCAAATCAGTCTGGGATTCCATGACTCTTGGAAATAAGGGTTAAAGAATAATCATCCACAGAGGAAGGAAGATTTCAAAGCCTTGACCACTTAAATTAGGCAACTGCTAATTTAGGAGGGCAGTTGATGACTGAATGGTTTCTGCTAAAGGGCATAATGAGGGGGCGGAAAAACCACAAGGAGAGAAATAAAGGGAAGCTGCACTTTCTCACCTCAGAACATTCATTTGCTTCTCTGTTTTTTCCTGGTGAGCCAGGGTGTAATCATCCAGTGTCTGCCCAACCTCGTGTCTCCAGGAACTGCACGATTAGAGATGCTTTCAGTGTTGCCCATAGACTTTTCCCAAAGAATTGATAACTCTCCCTGAACCACCTTACACCCCCCTGAAAGCCCCAAACCTGCTGTGTCCATGCCCAGCCTGAACCAGGGCTGTTCTTTCCCCCGCCCCATGCAGCTCCTTGGTGCTGGGAAGGGCAGAGGAAAAGGTCCTTGGGCACCTCTGACAGGGGCAGAGGGTGTTTGCTTCCTCCTCGGGCTGGAAGTGACGCTGCCTTTCCACCTCATCCCACTCAGCACCCAGCCCGTGCATGGGGTACAGAGCAGGGGCTGAGTGGGGATTTCTGACATTCCTCGGAAGGGGAAGGACGGGACCTTCGTCGCAGGAAAGCCCAGTCAGCGAGATTTGGGTCAAAGGAGTCCCAGGCAGATGGGAGCAAACTATATAAAGCAAGCCCGGTTGGCTGCAGGGCACTGCAAGCCAGCAGGGCTTTCCCAAGGTAAGGGGGGATGGAGGATTGGATGGAGGATTGCTTTTCCTTCTTTTCCTCCTTTAACCAGAAGCTGCGGTGCAAGCGGGGAGCGAGTGCCATGCTGGGAAAGCAGGACTGAAGGAGATGCTGCCTGAGACACCAGCCCAGAAGAAGAGCAGTGGGTGCAGCCCTTGAGGGCTGATCATCCCTGCAATTTTTCTCCTTTTCGCCTGATTTTTGCTTTTTCCTGCCCCTCCACCATCTGATTCCCATCACTGCCCATCCCTGACGCTTTGTGCTGAAACAACAGGTGCATCCTTACCCCCCTCGCCTCTCCTAGTCCCTGGAGAGAGGGAGCATCTCTGCTCCTGGATGCGGAGTGAAAGAAAGAAGAAGGTGGTTGGTATCACAGGGAATGGTTTGGTTTCCTCCCCCAGAGCTGTCAGAAGGATGAACTCTCTCCTTGGCCTCGTCGTGCTGTTTGCTTGGGGTAAGTGTCCTCTCTCAGTCCCAAGGCTCTCTGTGCAGTTACATCCATTGGAATTAGGACCAGGCTGGTGATTTCTTCACCTTTCCCCATCAACAGCTCTCCCAGATGTGCAACAGCTCTCCTGTGCCAAGCTGGGAACAAATTTCCTCTCCATTGCATTATGATTTCTAACACATCACCACTCTGGTGCCAATCGGGGGGCTGGAGGGATGTAGCTGCTGCTGGGGGGGCAAGGACTCAGCGTGATCTCCCTATTTCCCCCCTCCAGGCTTGTCCTCAGCCCACGGGAGCCTCTTGCAGCTGCACCAGATGATCTCAGAGGCGACAGGGAAAAACGCTCTTCTGCATTACGGCTTCTACGGCTGCTACTGCGGCCTGGGGGGCAAGGGGCAGCCCAAGGATGCCACAGACAGGTGAGAATCCACATAAAACCCCCCCTGCCCGGACACGTTCTTGAATATTTTCAAGTTTGTGGGGTGAGGGGGAGAAAATTCCATCTCCTAAAGCTTCAGTCTCCTGTGCAGATGCTGCCAGCTGCACGACACTTGCTACCAAAACCTCCTGAACTACCACTGCGATGCCAAGACACAGCTCTACCACTACAACTGGCGCCATGGCAGGCTCTCCTGCAGTGAGTAGGGCCCTGGAAAAGGGGGTGTCACCTCCCCCAAAGCCGGGGCTGACCCTGGGCTCCCCTCGTCCCGCAGGAAAGGGCTCCCGGTGCTCCTACTTGTCCTGTGAGTGTGACCGCAGCCTGGCGCTGTGCCTGAGGAGAAACGTCAGGAGCTACAGGAAACTCTACCAGTTCTACCCCAACAAGCTGTGCTGGTGATGGGAGCTGGGATGCGGGGCCGAGGCATGCCCGGGTCGGCGCCGGGATCGCCCTTCATCCCTGCCCGTGCTGACCACACCAGCGCTGCCGTAAATTAAATCAACGCGGAAATAAACAATGCTCTTGTTCAACGTCCTCGGTCCTCTGACAGCTGCTGCTGGGCAGGGAGAGAAATCCCCGTAAATAATCAACATCTTCCCAAAACTTTCCAAGAACTCGGTCTCGGCCCCTGCGTCACTCGAGGCTGCAGCCCACAGGGAGAGGGGGCTGGCCGGGGGGGGAAGGGGCGTAGCATTCCGTGGCTTCGGGACAGACGAGTCACTTTGGAGCTTCCAGTTGGAGCTCGCGGGCTGGACACGGAGGGCAGGCTCTCCCCGGGAGGACAGACTGACAGCGAGGAAGATCCCTGGTGAGCAGCTCCCCCCCCCACCCCGCTGCTGTGGAAAGAAAAGTCTGGGGGGATGTCGGGAGGAGGCAGCGGGAGCGGCCCGTGCCTGTAGGGGAAGTGTAATCCCTTCCCAGTGAAAACGCAGCTGGGAGGCTGCACCGCGGGGGGAGAGGGGCACTGGGTGCCAAAAGCGGTGGGACAGGAGGTGAGAAATGCGGGAGTGGTGGGACAGGAGGTGGGGGATGCTCAGGTGGGGGGGCAGCTTCAGAAACCACCTGCTCTCGGCCAAGAGGCAGCAACAGAGATGTGAGGGGGCACAGCTGCCTTCCTCCCTCCCAGTTTTGGGGGTTGATCCGATTTCAGAGGAAGCTTCTCACGGCAGCTCCTGTCAAACTGGCCACACTGCCCGGCTGAGCCTGTCCCCTGTTTCTCCTCCCAGGCCCAGGTGAGAGGAAGATGAAGGTCCTGCTGGCGCTGACGATGCTGTTTGCCTGCAGTAAGTGCATCCCCGACCCACAGACGGGAGCCAGGCTCATCCCCAAACTCCTGTGCACTCCTCAGGGAGACTCCCAGAAAAGCCTCCTACTCCCCCCCAGTTCCCCAGGCCTTACTTCTGCATTTAACTTACAAAAAAATCACATTTTCCCGTCACTCTAGGTGTGTTCACAGCTCACGGGAAGCACCCACGCACGTTCACACCGGGCCTCGAGGGAAGCACCGTAGGAAACCTGACTGCCCATGGATGCTACTCGGGATGGGGCACCTCGAGGGCTTCAATGGATCGGTACAGGCAACGCTGCCCCGGAGGGCTAACGCTGGTCCCGGGTAACCCCGGGGCTCTGCACAACCCCAGCAGCCCTCCCTGAAGCTTTGCAAAATGCAGACCAGGTGCTTGGCAGCAGCAGGAAGGAATCAGGTTTTCGGGAGGTAGGGAAAGTGAGGCAGTGATCACCCCTGATTCCGTCCCGGAGTCAGTAGAGTGGTGCCAGTGACAACTGCCTGGTCCGTGGGATGGCACCAGCGGAGAGGGACGGTCCTGAAGCCAGGATGCTGGGCAGGGATAGCACAGGGAAGCAGAGGCTTGGCGTGGGAACGGATTGAAAGAGCAGCTTCGGGGCGATCCAGAGCAGGAGGATGCAGAGCTGGCGGCTCGCAGAGCCTGTGTCAGGTGGGGCAGAAGCAGCCGGTGCCACATTCCCGACGAGTCCAGGCTCTCCTCCTCCCGCAGGTGCTGCCTGCTCCGAGCCTGCTGCTATGCCAAGCTGGCAGCGCGGCGGTGCCGCGTGGGACCCGCGCAGCCCCTCTCTGCGGCCCGGGCAGGGCTCCCCACCTGCAGTGAGTGCTCCCCCCACGGCTCGGGATGCCCCTTGCCAGACCACCCCCTCTTTCGCGGCGCCCTGTCCCGGGGCCGCCCCCGGGGTGCCCGGGGAAGGTCTGAGGTCGCTGTCGGTGCCCGCAGGGTCGGGGACGCGGTGCCAGCGCGGCGCCTGCAGGTGCGAGCGGGCGGCGCGGCTGTGCCGGGCTCAGCTCCGCCGCCGCGCCAAGTGCCGGGGACGGGCCGGGCGGTGCTGAAGCAAAAACTCCCTTTGCAAAACCACCTCCGGGCTGAGCCGCGAAGGGACGGCGCCGGCAGCGCTTCCCAGCCCCGGCGAGTCTCCTCCTCGGGGCTTTTTGGCGTCGAGGCGAGGACAACAACCCTCCGGTGAAGCCGCGTCACGGGATCCGAGGATGGGGAGCAGCGCTGACGTGATGTTCCGGCACAGCAAAACATGGGAGGGGTGGGCACCTGCCCCTCGTCCCTGTGAGGGGCGGGATGGGAAGCGTCTCCCCTCGGCAGCCTGTCCGCTCCCTCCGCTTCCTGCTTTCACAGCAAATTCCCTCCTGTTGCTCCAAAATAAAACCAGAGAGCCCAAAGCACCGGTTCCCAGCGTGCCGTGACTCAGCTGAGCCCAGCGACCACCCCTCACCTCTCAGACGGGTTTCCTGTTGGAGCACCCCGCAAAAATGACACCGGAGAGGTGACACAACTCACCCCTGAACTGTCCCAACTTAGCTCTAAACCATCAGGCTCTGAAAATTTCCCGTTTTTCTGAGAGATGGAGAAGTGGAGGCTGGTGGAAGGACTGGGGGCAGGCACGATGGCGTGGGAGGGCCGGGCTTGGACTTCCATGATCCTTGTGGGTCCCTTCCAGTTCGGGATGTTCTGTGATCCCCTAAATCTCTGCTGTGACAGGGTGGCCGGGAGCTTGCCTCACACCTGGTGCTGAGCCAAACAGACTTCTCACCAGAAAAGAATGTTTTGGCCCAATTCTGCAACAACCCTGAGCACATCCCTTAGGAAAAGGCCATTCAGGCAGTGGCTGCTTCCCCTGTTCAGCATCCCCAGGTTTTGTGCCCTGGCGTGTTGGCCCCAGTGGGTCTCAGTGCCCCAAACCCCCTTAGAGGGGCTCAGCAATGAAATAAAGCCACAGAAACAGCAACAAAACACTATTTCCCCAGGGGCTGATGCCCAGCTGGAATTCCCACCCTGGATTGCCCCATAGCTGAAATCAAGGGCACCGGGAAACAGCCCTTAAATCAGCAATCTTCTGCCAGCTGTCACCCAGGAATCAGGCCCTACCACCCTCCTCCTCCTCCAGCCGTGTGGGATCCTGGGGGAGATGAGGAAGGAGTTCTTTGCCCAGCAGCTGATGTTTGCAGGGCATAAATCAAGGATCAAATCCTCACTGAGAGGATATCCCAGACAGATTGCAGGCCGGGATTAACTGAATCACCCTCTCCCTTTGTAAATCCTGGGTGAATTTTAACCATCCATGAATTTTTCCGCTTGGACATCCGGCTGTACAAATCCATTCCTACAGAGCTCCAAGTGCTGATGTTTTGGCTCAGATACTGCACCCCCTTGGAGCATTGCAATGAGCTGGGCTGCAAAAGTTGTGGTTTTCATACTATGAAACAAAATCTGCAGCTCCCCAGGAGGCATTTGGCTGGGGGGGTGCTTATTTCCCATTTGGAGAAGGGATCCTGCAAACCTGCCACAGGTAGAGGGGCTGGGGTGGAGAGGCTTTCACTGGAGCTCAGCCAGTTTGGTACACAAGAATATCCCTTATTCCCCTGGGATAAAACTGGTTGTGGACTTGGAAAATCCTGAATTATGGCAAATCCTAGTTTAGCCAATTAACTCAACACCATCCCAGGGGACTACTTAAATTAGCCCAGAGAGCTGATGAGGCAAAGGGCCCATGCCAGAAGGGGGAAGAGATTTTGCTGGGCCGAGCTCCCTTTTCTCAGCATCTCTCTGATTCCCACACAAGTCACATCCTTGTTCCCTGCCTCAGTTTCCCTACCAGCCCCAGGGGGACTTCCTCCCCTCCTCAGTGCCTGCCCATGCTGGGGTTCCCCAAAAAGCAGCACAGAGCACCTGCAATCTCTGCCAGAAGAAATCTGCTAAATCATTGTTCAGCATCACCAATTTCAGATTCTCCCCGAGCAAATGACACAAGCAGGCTCTTTTTTCCCCACCTCCCATCAGACACCACTTGGATTGTCTTCCCTGCCTCTTGCCTTATTTTGTTTCTAAATAAAGGTGAACCACACACCTCATGCCATGAGGTATTTGAGAGCAAAATACAGTGCCCAGCACATATGGGGAGAAGGATGGAGCATCCCCACATGCAGGGGGCATCTGGGCACTGAGAAAGAGCTGAGCAGAGGCCATGTATGGTGGTTTTCTTGATAGTGGGGTTTTCTCCAGCCACAGTCATTCTGGAGACCATGGGATCTTCCTCCACTCCCCAGGCTGCATCTCACCCACTCTGCTAGGTTGGGAGTGGAGGATGCTTTGCACTGGCTGCATTTTCTCCCTGCCCAGGTAAGTCAGGATGGAAACAGTGAGACACAGAATGGTGTTTTCTAGCCAAGACATCAAAAAACTGTCATCCAGGAACAAAGTGGATCATGGAATCACAGACTCCTCAGACAATCTCATCCACCCCCTGCCATGGGAAGGGATACCTTGCACTAAGTGGTTCCTGTTCTCCCTCAAGTTCTCCCATTTTGCTCAGGGAAGCACTGGGAATGCTGAGACACTCAGAGCCATGCACAGACTCGATCCTAGGCTGCCCCATACATCCAAGAGCTCCCTGCCAAGAGCTCCACCATGTAAGGCATCCCACAGCAGGAGTCTCCAGCAATGCTAGCAGACCTGCACAGCAGCAGGATCAGTATGGGGAGGATTGTCAATATTTGCTCACTTGGGCCTTTTCAGAGGAGGGGCCCTACTGAGGGTGCACAGCCATAAAAGGTGTGACCAGCAGCACCTTGGGCTCACCAAACCCTGGAGCTGCCACCGCCAGAATGAAGCTCCTCTCGCTGCTCCTCTTCTGTGAGTACCCCCCTGCCAGCTCCCAGGTCCTGTCCATAGACAGATGGGGAGGCTGAAATGCTCATTTCTGCTGTGGAAAGGTGGGATGGGAGGTTGCTTTTCCCGCTGCTCCTAACTCCCCATCTCCAGTCCTAGGACTGGCCCTTGTCAGCTGCAACTTGGCCCAGTTTGGATTGATGATTAAGCAGAAGACCGGGAAATCGCCACTGGCCTACAACGGATACGGCTGCTACTGCGGCTGGGGGGGATCCAAACAGCCCCTGGATGCCACCGACAGGTAAGCTGGGACCTGGTGAAGGCAGAGCAGGTGCCCCCAGCCCTCCTCACCTCCCTGGGTACAGCGAGGAGAATCTTGCTCCTGCTCCTGGGGGTGGAAATAGCAATGAGAAAACTGTTGCTTGTCCTTAAAGCCTCTTTAGAAGTGGTTTAGCAGCAGCAGCCAACAGCAAAGATGCACGCTGTTGATATTCTACTGCATTGTCCCAACTGTCCCCTGTCCTGACCTCGGCTCTCGTGCCCCCAGGTGCTGCCACGCCCACGACTGCTGCTACAAGAAATTGATTTCCTCCCACTGCAACCCCAAAATGGTCATCTACAAATACTCCTTCCGAGGAAACCAAATAACCTGCGGTAAGAGCGGGGCGGGGGCAGAGCTCTGAGCAGGGAGGCACAGCCACCCACGCTCTCGGGGAGCTTGACTTCCAAGATCCCCTTTAGACCATCCTGGCCTGGAAACCACACGCAGTGAAGTGGGTGGAAATACAGGAAAAGTGCCAGGAATAAAGCAAATAAATATTTGCTGGATTATGGTGAAGTTTAGAGCTTGGAGACTTCCCTGAGGAGGGGCCTTGTCCTTCCTGAGAGGCCAAATACCTCAGGGTTTGAGATGACCCTCCCATCCTGGATGGGGAGCGGGCACAGTCACCCTGATTGCCCCAGAGCAAACTCATCGTTCCATGGACCAAAGCCAAGCGCATCCCAGTGATCCAGGCAAATATCCACAGACACATCAGAGAGAAAGTGAATTAAGTGTTCCCTCCAGGGCCAGGTAGCTCCACACCCCAGAGGTGAGACCCCAAACTCAACACTGGGGCTGCACACGCTGTGGGGACAGTCCAAAAAGCTCCCCCTGACCCTGACCCCCTTCGCCTGCCTCCACTCCGCCCCCAATTTTCTTCCAGGAGCTGGGAATGGGTGCCAAAAAAGGACCTGTGCATGCGACAAGAAGGCGGTCGAGTGCTTCCAGAGGGCAGCCAGGACCTACCGCAAATCCTACGACAATTACCCCAAATCCAAGTGCAAGGGCCGAACACCCTCCTGCTGAACACACCTGCCAGGCTGGGGCTCCAAACCTGACAGAAACCATCGGAATTGGGGGGGTTCTGCCTTCCCTATGGCCAGGCAGGACACGGCGCAGCCCTGCGGCACCGAAAAGGTGCCCAGCACTTTTCCCCAGAGCCTTGGCACAGGGTAAACCTGCTCCCCGAGGTTAAATAACTCATAAAAATGAGGTAAACCCTGCAAATAAAGACATATTTTAAAAAGAAATTTGTAGATTGTGACCAGTGTTGTGTTTTGGGAACCAGTGGTGGAAGGGGTAGGTAACAGCATGGAGCTTGAAGGCTGATTTTTTGAAGAAAATATTCCTTCCTGCACACGGTTTTTCTTAAAAAATGACCAGAAGCGACATTTTGGCAGCCAACCACTAAGTCTTAAGAGCTCCAGAGAAAAAAAAATGACCACAGAAACAGCAAGTGGCTGCTGCACCCCAACCCCAAAGCAGGCTCCAAGCCCAGCTTCCCCCCAGGAGCTCAGCCTCAATCCAGCCCTATCCCACTCCTAATGACTGTTTAAGCAATTAATACTCACTGAAGGCATGGGGGAGTCCAGTGGAGGGGTCTCTGAGGTTTGGGTGGCTCTTTCTTGCAGACAGATGTGTCCTCAGGCTGCAGCTCCCTGCAGTCACCTCGTCCCACACCACAGCTGCACACGATCCCAAATCAGCCCTAATTACCTCTAACAAGCCAGGGCTGGCTGTACCACAGCCCTGGGCCTCGATGGAGGCACCTCCAGCTGTAATGCTGCCTCTGGAGATGTGTTCTGCCTAAAATAAAGGAGTTTTAACGGTAACTTCTTTGAGTTCCACCTCAGTGCTGAGGGCTCCTGCCTGACTCCGTTAAGTGTTTCATTACAAGCAACACCCCTACCTCACATTCCTACAGTAAATGTGGTATTTTTGTAACTCCAAACCACTCGTTTCTTCTCATTTTCTACAGCCACTAAAGGATTTGAGAAGCTGAGACAGAGCCAATGCTGCCCTCTAAGGCTGGTGCCTGCACCCAGGAAGCTCCAAGGAACCGCCCCACAGCTCAACACCAGCACAAACCATTTTCCTTTCATCCAACACTGGATTATGGATTGTTCTCCATGCCCAATCTCCCTTCTCTGTCTGCAGTTCCCAAAGCTCTGCAGCCATGGAGACCATGGGTGACATGGCAAAGCTGTGAGATAAACCAGAAGGCAGCTCCCAAGTAGGAACAAGGCACAGGAGACACGGAGCAGCACGGGCAGAAAACCCTTCCCATTCACAGATGTGCTTATGGAGGTCAGCCAGAACCTGCCTAAATGTTTAAAACTTCCAGTTCAACTGAACTCCTGACCTGCAGGGGCAGGATTTGGGAAAATAAGTCCAGGGAAGATGATGGTGGGAGACAGGATGCAGGGAAAGTGGCTTTCTACACCCTCCTGCTACGTATTTGCCCCTGAGAGGCTGACAGTGACCCTGCTGCAGCAACAGCCAAATCACCCTCAAACTTGTCAGCCAGCAGCTAATAACAAATAGTCATCCTCCTCAAATCCCAAGGGAATACCCAGTGCTTATTGTCCGTCCTTGGCCTGTGGATTACGGAGCACTCAGCTCCACCAGGGAGTAAACACACGCTATGAATCATGGTGTTGTTCTGCTCTTGTTTCTTGCCTCCCTTCCTCCTCCCAGGGAAATTCATGACCTGTTTACAACACAAATTCACTCTGTAAATTGAGTTCTGTGAAGAATGTTGCACAAAGATTTTCTAAGAAAAAAACTATATACATTAGGAAGGTGGAAATTTCAACAGGAAAAACCTGAAACAGACAAAATCAGTTTTAACATCTTTGGATACAGAATGGCTGTGCAGGCACAAAGCTATCCTGGCAAGATAAAGGGAATTTGACTGGTTTGTCAAAATTTATGAGCCCAGCTCATCAAGAGTTTATTTTAATCCTATTACACTTGGAAATTAAAGCATTTTCAGCCACAGATTTGGTTCCAGGTATCAGAGGCCAGTCTCTCCCTCTGCTGTTTGTGCTGCTGTTGCAGACCCCTCCTTTCATCCTGGACAGGATGGGGTGAGGTTTGAGTTCCCTCTTGAGCCTCCAGGACAACTCCCTTCACAGCTCTCAGGCTCCAGGAAACAACAAATCTCTTATCAGCTCTGGCTCCAGAGGACAAAAACCCAATTCATTAAGATCAAACCTCTTATTCACGGTATACAACTGCAAATTTTTATCTCTTCAAACCTGCAGAACATACCTGCCTTTCAGGCCAAAATACAGGACAGGGCAGGACACAGGTGACACGTTCACCTGCACTGCCTTGCCAAACCTGCTGTCACAACTCATCATCCCCTGAAGGAAGTTGCACTTTCTCCCCACTAAGCTGTGACTCACCGTTCTTTCCACTACTGTAAAGATGACTGTCTTGGAGAAAAAGGAATTCCTACACCACCAGTTCTTCCAGGAGAGCTCCTTTCTTTTTATTCTTCAAGTAATAGCAGCAGAGCACACCAAGTACCAGCTCAGTTCTTGGCAGTTCAGTAAAAAAAAAACATTTATATTTCCATGCTGATTTATAAACTTCAAAGCACAGACAGAAATTTTTCAAATGCAACACTCCTTACTTTTAAAAGATCCCTTTCACCTCTGCCCTGGCTGATGAGGTGTCTCCTGTGTGTAAGTGCACATGTGCTTTCTTCAAGCTTAGTGCTTGTTACAAGCCCGAAAACCTGAGTGGAGCTGAAACCCTGTGAGCCATAAATCAAAGGCTGAGTCCCACAGTCCTTTCACCTCGATCCAAATTCTCAGTCCTACAGTGGAAAACATCCCAGGAGTCAAGCTGTACATCCTACTTGGTGACCTCACCAAAATGGAATTTAAGATGAAAAAAAATCCTACCCTGGAAAAAAGCTTGATTTATGAGGTGAAAGAGGCAGGTTTCCCAGGGATCACTGCTGCTTGGAAGCTTGTTCCCAGGACTCTTGGTCCTTTGGCTATACGAATTTCATTTGGAGACTAACACCTAGCAAGCTCCTGGCTTGGACTAAAGCCCTGGAGTAGCCCAAAAACTCTGGAATATGGCAAAGGGGACAAGATTCCAGGTGTCCAAGTACCAACACTCACCAGAAATCTCATGCCTGTTCCTGTCACATTTTACCAGATCGGAAGAATCGGCTCTGCAGTCTCATGAGTCCACTGGGATTATTGTTTTGGGTGGGGGTTTTTCCCCCTGCAGGTCTCAGCTTAAAGGAGCTGATCCCAAACCTCAGCAAGCATGGATGCAGCAATCCCAATCGCCCTCCCTGTATTAATCACTTCTAAACCAGCCCAGTGCAAAGCCAGCAGTTCTAGTGAGATTAAAACTTGTCACTGCATTCCTGCATGGCAAAGAAAAGAGGAATGTCATGTTTGAGACAGTGCTGGCTGGCACACTTTGCTTTGGAAAGGATTCTGGGACTCTGTTCCCTTACTTTATTTGAATTTAAATAGAAAAATACCCACCAGGCATATTCCTGAGTTGACATTTGTTAAGGTTTCCCTGACAGCAAGGTAGAATAAAGCTCCTCCAAGCATAACCAAATTAAAAAAAAACCAAAAAAACAACAAAACCCAGGCACATCAAGAGATGTCAAAACAAATCTGACACAGTTGTGTGAAGAAAAGGTTCTCACCTTCATCTAACTCCAAGATTATAGACCCAAGTCTCTACTTCTTGTTAAGTTCAAACAACTCTTCTCACCACAGGCTGATGCAGAATCAATGAGCAATTGTCCTCCCCACAAGCAAAGGAAGAGGAAGTTCTCTCGTGCTTGGAAATCCCAGCAGAGATAGATTTTAAGATAACAATGGGTGCCTGGAAATTCTCCCGGGGGAATTTTGTCTTCATCAGTTTTATTTGCTTTTCTCAGCAGAGCACTGAGTCATATGTTTAGGGCTGCCAGGGCTTTCACCAGGGTGACATGGTTGGCTGGGTCTGTCTCTGTCCTGTTGTCTGCACTGTCCCTCTTGGTGGCCAGGACCTTCTGCCGGTGCCTCTCCTCCTGCCGCTTCTTCTTCTCCAGCCGCTGCTGCTCCTTCCTTTGTTTCTTGGCTACCTGAAAGGGAAGGATGGAAACACAAAGTTCAAACCACACGTGTTCTGCTCAGCTGGGGAAAAGTAATAAAGGAGATGAGATACCAAGGCAGCTGCCAGAGAACATTCCTAGCTATTTATCAGGACTTTATTCTGAGTTGTTTTGGGAAGAGTGCCACATGTCACCGGGAAACGTTTGTGGCAGAGAAGTCACAGCTGCAGCAGTGACAAAACGCAGTGAGCAGAAGCTCTCTTTAACTGAAAGGAGAAGAGAGTTGCTGAGTAAGCAATGCTAAAGCATCCCCCAATCACTGAAGGGTGCTCACGTTGCTGCCATCCCCCTCACACACCTTTGGGTTTCTGCCGGCTCGGTTCTCTTCCCTGGATCCAGCCCGTCCCTTGTCGTTTTCTGTTTCACCTTGATGCAAGTTCTGATTTCCAAAGATTCTTGAACCAGTTCCGTTCTCCTCCCACAGTGTCCTGCTGCAGGATTTCTGCTCCCTGCCTGGGGGCTCCTGCTGCTCCTCGGTACCTACCAACAGCAGAGGTTTTCCTCAGACACGCTCTACCCAGGAGCTGCCGCACTGTCAGCCAGTTCCTTCTCCCAGAAGTCCTGGGGTTTTTTTGGAAGCTGGATTGAAGCTGCCCTCACCACCAACCTTCCTGAGCACAGAAGGCTGAGGTGGCAGCACACAAACCCCTCCTGTCCTGGTGCTGTCCCCAACACCAACATCACGGTCACCCGAAGCCCCAGGTGACAAACTGCGCACTCACCCATTCCTTCCCCTTCCTTCACTTGCAAGATGGCAAATATTGCAGATTCCACATTGTAGTCCTCCACTTCCAGAACGTGCCTCACTAAATCAATGTCCTGTCCACAAGAGGGGAAGGAGAACACTGAGGAAGTTCAAATCTCTAACCTACATTCACTTAACTTATTCAGCACCACTGAGAGGGGGCTGCTGCTTTTATGATCATTCGATTGGTCTGTGCTTCATTTCTGAAAAGGTGAGGGGGAAAACCTTAAACTCCTGAACATATCAGGAAAAAGGAATATGCTGTTTCAGCGTAAGTTCCCCTCTTGGCTCTTTCTGTTCTAGGCACTTGCACAGTGCCAACAGTCAAGAGTCACAGATTATCCAGTTATCTGGGATCTTCAATACCCCTCAAAGGATTTCAGAACTTATAGGATTTGCTTCCAAGTGAATTTTATGAGAGCTGCATGACAAACCTTCCACAATTATTAGGCATCCACAAAAAGTAGGTATTTCACCTGCATTTAAGGGCTGATTCTAGGATGAGATGCACCCTGATTGATGGCCATGGTACTCAAGTTTGTCCAAGATGAGTGTTTCTTAGAATTTTTCCCAGGACTACTTTCATGTATCAAGAAGGTTTGACCATTAAGCACAGAAAGGCTCCTCGATACCTACTGAACACCCAGTTGCACTGCACACTTTTTGCACCGCATCTTCCACCTCCACTTCTGTCTCATCTTCAGAGTCAGCCTTCTGTGGCTTCACTTCCTCTGCCTTATTTGAATCGTTCTTGCAAAGCATCTGAAGAAGAGCAAAGCCCAGCAGATCACACAAGCAGGCAATCCAAAAAAATGTGACATCCTAATAAAAGTAACTATCATTGCACACTTTTCTTGGGAACATCCTGTGTCAAACCATCTCGGGAACTGTGTAACTTCCACCACCACTGAGAGTTTCCCACATCTCCTGCACTGCTGAACAAACTCCAGTGTACTACAGCATCATTAATCACAATAAACAAGCTTTTAAATGGATTCTTTTTAATACACTACCACACCTCAGCTGTGTGCAGAGAACCTCACGCACAGCACAATTACTCCTCAACATCAAAAAGGGAGATGTGAAGAGGACAACTGCATCCAGCTGTTGCATTTCCAGCTCTTTCCTCCCTTTGTTTTTCCATTTGAGATGCACGATTATGTCATTTAGATGAGATTGCTCCCAGACAGCCCACATCACAGCATCAGCTTTGGATTCATTTCCAGCCCAGAGGCTGAAATCCTTCACGGCCCCTCCCAGGAGAGCCAGCAGCATGAGCTACAACGACCTCAGGGCTTTGCTATCTCAGCATGACAGAGAGACCCAGCTCTTCCCTCCATCCAAAACGAGAATGGAAATCAACTGGCAGCATTCATCAGCTCTGTTTGTCACCAACAGCTGGCTCATTCCGCCACAACCAACCTCCATCCGAAGACAGGCCGGGGCTTCCGAGTCGTCGTTGATCCTCCTGACGCTGTCGTAGTGCTCCCCGTACCGGTAGGCGATGTGCAGCTCCCTCGCGTCGCTCCTGTCCGTGCCCCGGATCTCAATACAAGAAGCAAACGGCAAATCAGGATTTGGAATCGACTTCAGCACCAGATTTTTCAAAGTATTTATTTTTTGCAGCGATGGCAAACACTGTGAAGGAAGCGAGTATGTGGTTGCTGGAGCATTTGAAACAGGAAGAGGAGAAGAAGGTTTGAAAGCCAGATGTAAAATATTGGGCAGTTACATCAGAACAAACAAAATGTGGGATGAAAATATTTGCGTAGAAAGCTCAGAACTATTTCCTAAACTTTCCACAGGAGCTATGAGTTTTCTGATCATCTTCCCAGAACCAACTTCAGCAATAGCTCCCAGGGAATGTACCATGTCATTGTACCCTCAAATATGAGGGAAGGGAGGCCATTCAAGTGACAGCAACAGTGGAAACAGTCACTCAGAGTAAATTTTGATCTGCAGCTGGGACAAGATTCTGTTTTAACAGCATTCCAAGTGGCTGTGTTTTGTTTGTAAAAGAAAGCCAATCCATGAAAATGTATTAACTCCATTCAAGAGCACTGTTAACAACCAAATGTTCCTTTGCTTTGTCAGCACCAAGTTACAGCAGTTTCCACAGAAAATTCCTGCTCTGAGTATTATCTGTACTGATGCAAGAATCGTTCCTACCCTATTCCTATCAGTGTCTCAAACTATTAGATAAGAGCTACACAGCATTCCAGCTCCTGCCAGGAATACAGAAAATCCCACTGCACTTGCAGACCAGCTTGGCCTGACCTGCCAGCCTGAGTTCAAAGACCCGACAGCTCTCTTGCAGCAGACGTCAGTAAGCAAAGGACCAGAACTCCTTGCTTTAGGGCTCCAGAGTTTCCCAACCCTTTTACGTCTGTGAATTGCCTTATCTCAGCTCCCAGACCACACACCAAGTCACCCTTCAGCCGAGTCTGTGGTCTGTGCTGCACTAATGACTTCAGGGTTTCCAACAAATAATTCTCCATTCATCTATTTTACACTTGCTTACCTTCAGGTTCCAACTCAACACTTGGTTATACTTAACTCCTGCTCTTTATCCTATTAAATTATTCGAACGCTGAAACTTGGTCAGATTTATTTCAAACATTTCTCCTCTGCCAGAGCTTGAATAGGTATCTAACAAATCCCAAAGCTCTTGAAAGATTATTCTGAAAATCAGCCAATTTAGCTCTCATTAGAAGCCTCTTTCCACTCTGGAGTGGGCCCAGAGGAGGCCACCAAATTGATTTAGAGGGATGGAGCAGCTCTCCTATGAGAGAAGGCTGGAAGAACTGGGATTGTTCAGCCTGGAGAAGAGAAGGCTCCAGGATGACCTAATTGTGACCTTCCAGTGCCTGAAGGAGCCATAGGAGAGCTGGAGAGAGACTGTGGACAAGGGCCTGGAGGGACAGGACAAGGGGGAATGGCTTCCCACTGCCAGAGGGCACGGTTAGATGGGATATTGGGATTAAATCCTTCCCTGTGAGGGTGGGGAGGCCCTGGCACAGGGTGCCCAGAGAAGCTGTGGCTGCCCCTGGCAGTGTCCAAGGCCAGGTTGGACAGGGCTTGGAGCAACCTGGGCTAGTGGAAGGTGTCCCTGGCCCATGGCAGGGGGGGGCACTGGAGGAGCTTTAAGGTCCCTCCCAACCCAAACCAACCTGGGATTCTCTGATTCTATGAACACACTGAAACTGGTAAGTAAATGAGAGATGTAGATTAAAAACAGAGGGAAAAAAGCCAACTTGTTATCCAAAAAACCAATAAAATAACCTAAAAATCTCAGCTAACTTGAATCTACGGTTGGACTCCATGATCTTAAAGGTCTTTTCCAACCTTAATAATTCTGTAATTTACAGTCACTATCAAAAAAGGGGTGTTCAAAGCCCTAAAAATTCTATGCAGAGATGTCCACCTGCAAAGAGCTTTTCATGATGTTACAACTACTGACAGTTCTCTTTACTCACACCCTTCTCAAGGGCCTGAGACAACCCTCCACTAACAACACAGCTCAGGCAAGACAGAACCTCATCACAAACTCTGTACTGACACCCTAAAATGGTCAGTGAGAGGAGATTAAAGAACCAAGGTTTTCAGAAGGACATCAAAATCTCAGGAAATTATAACACTGAGGAACAACACATGAAAACCACCCCTGTGACCTCCCCTGCAAGGTCACTGCCTCTGCACAGGTGCTTCATCCACCTGTCCCACTGGCCATAGCTGCCTATAAATGAGAGTTTAAACTTGAGTTCAGGAATCCACCTGATGCTGTTTTAAATGTATTTAAGACGTCACTGACAGCTTTCGTCCGGTTTTTTATCTTTATTGCCCTGTTTAATCTATATACTTCACTGGTTCTGACTGTAAATAGGGGCCAGAAACAATCCTGACTTGAATACAGGTTCTCACTTGCTCAGTGACCAGGCAGACTGAGCATGGACCCATTCCAGTGTGGACTTGCCATGGAAAAACAACAAAAAAGACAAAACTCGGGACACGATCGATTACTTGATCCAGTGCCCCTCTCTCAGAGGAAACCACACCACACAGTCCTTTCCAGGAACTGATTAAACACCACTTCAAGGTTTTAAAACTTCTTTTAAAACCTCATTTCTCCATTTGTCAGAAACCTTGGCATTCCACATCCCATGCAGAATTGATTCCGTCAGAATTGGAGCTTCACTCCAACAGAGTGCATGCCCTGCTATACCTTCACTTCCATCTTCCTGAACCTTACTGTACAGGTTTCCTTAAGCCTAGCTCAAATTCCAGGGTGCTGATCCCCCAGAGGGCTGTGCAGCCCTTCAGAAGGACTCACCAGGTTGGAGAGATGGGCAGTGAAGAATTGTCTGAAGTTCAACAAGGGCAGATGTAGGTCCTGCCCCTGGGGAAGAACAACCCCAAGTACCAGCACAGGCTGGGGGTGACCTGCTGGAGCTGCTCTGCAGAGAAGGACCTGGGGGTCCCATGGTCAACGAGCTGTCCTGGAGCCAGCAGAGTGTCCTGGGGGCCAAGAGGCCAAGGGGATCCTGGGGCGCACTGGGAGGAGCATTGGCAGCAGGTCAGGGAGTGACCCTGCCCCGCTGCCCAGCCCTGGGAGGCACACCTGGAGTGCTGTGTCCAGCCCTGGGCTCCTCAGGACAGGAGGGACATGAAGCTCCTGGCACAGGGCCAGCAGAGGCGAGGAGGGGCCTGGAGCATCTCCCTGCCCAGGAAAGGCTGAGGGAGCTGGGGCTGCTCAGCCTTGAGAGGAGGGAGACAGGACCAGATGATCCACGGTGGTGCCCTCCAACCTGACCCACTCTGGGATTCCTACCAGAAAACTCACCACACAGGCAGTCTGATCTTCAGGAGACAGAGCATGGCACTGCAGCTCACAGCTTCAAACCTAACTAAAACACACTGCTCTGCCCCCACACACCCATCTTTCGTGCATTCACTGTTTTCTTTCCTTCCCTCTCCTCCTAGCCAAAATCTGGAGTGTTCCCCCTCTTCAAAAACGAAACACAGCTCTGCACCATGCCCAGCTCATTGCAGCTACTGCTCTTTTTTAATAAATCAGGAATTCTCCACACTATTCATATCCCTCAGGTAAAAATTAGGCCAAAATGTAGAAGCTTTGTTTCTCACCTGCCACAGTGGAGTGTTGAGTTGATGAATAACCACATTCATCTGATTGTTCCTTGCAAATGCCACGATAGCATCGTTGCCAGCAAAAGTACCAGGCTTGGCCAAATTGGCAACTAAAGGAAAAAACATTCAAAAGAGTTGAAACCTAACTTCTGACACTTCCAGAAGCAGTGGAGGGATAACGAGGGGGGAGATTTCAACACGAGCCCAAGAAACTCTGGAAGGGAAATCCCACCTGTGAGACAGTGAGTGCTGAGGTAAGAATTTAGCAGCAACAGAATTTAATACATATAAATGACCACAGAAATCTCCAAAAAGGGCACTACACCCTTAGGCTAATCAAGGCCACTGGCTGTGTTAGCTCAGAAGGAGGAGTGCCACATACTAAGTGACCACACCACTTTCATGCATCATCTGCACAGAGCCTGGCACATCAAAGGCTGTATTCACCTCTGCTTTGGATCTTCTCCTGGGTTCCCAGTAGGAAATACTGAGTGCCAAGGAGAAAGAAACCCAAAGAAATCAGCCACTCACCAAAACAGCCAAATACCCACCAGTATTCAAGGAGAACAAGACAAATTTTCTTAAGTTCCTTTTGAAAACACTTAATTTTTACTCCTTGCCTTTTTGATCTCTCTTTCCTTTTCCAAGTTTCTCATAAATTTAAATAATTTCCAGGACAAATTCAATGTGGATTAAACTGCTCACCTTTCCACAGCATCACAACAGCTGTAAGTGTAAAGTCCCTGCTTCTAAAAACTAGGGAGGAGCCCTGAGGTAGTTCTGGGATGAGGACCTGGTTAGTAAGGAGCTGCTCTGAGGAGATGCAAGCCCATGACACAAGGACACCTCCTAGGATGTCCCAGGGAGCCCATACCGTGCTTGTCAAAGGGCACATCATCCTCCACGAAGGGCTCGAAGTCCCCGCGCTGCCTCACCATGTACTCCACCGTGTCCTGGCGGTGCCGCAGGTGGTTCCGGGAGTGCCCCTCCAGCTGGTCCCCCAGGGCCCGGAACAAGCAGTTGCTGCCGGGAGGAAAATGATGAGTGGCTGTGTCTGAGGCAGCAGAAGGAATAGGGGCTCAAAGGGAAAGGGCTGCGCTCGTTCTGCCCAGCTCAGCAGGGATATGAAGGCAAAGGAGCACTCGTTCTGCCCAGCTCAGCAGGGATACAAAGGCAAAGGAGCACTCGTTCTGCCCAGTTCAGCAGGGATACAAAGGCAAAGGAGCACTCGTTCTGCCCAGTTCAGCAGGGATATGAAGGCAAAGGAGCACTCGTTCCCTGTGCTTCGAATGGCTGCTGCTGCTGGGACGGCTGGGTTTGAGTGACCATGCCATGGTACAACTGCTGGGCCAAACTGTCTCACACCGACACCAGGCAAGTGACATAAAGCGACAAAGGACAAACCAATGAGCCACCGAGCCACTTCTCAGCAGAAACGCTTACTACCCTTTCACCTTATGGAAAAGAAGGGGGTGAAAGTGTTCCGTAAGAACATTTATGGACCTTTCTATGCTCTGTTTAGCTGGACAGGGCAGCCCCCAGCCCCCTAGGCACCAGAGCTGGGGCTGGCCGTGCCGTCAGGCCCTACAGAACCGCAGAGAACAGCAGAGATCCCTGAGGGGTACAGCGGGGTAATCCTCACCCCTGCGGAGCACTGGGTCCGCTCAGCCGGGAGGGGAAAATCCTCGGCCCCCGGGACACGGGCTCCCCATCCCCGGGAGCGATGAAAGCCCTCGCCCCGGGGACACGGGCTCCCATCACCCGGTGAGGAGGAAGCCCTCAGCCTTCAGGGCTGGATGCCCGGGGAATCGCCGGCCCCCGGGTTGCTGGGGACACCCGTCGCGCCGCTCACCCATCTCCCGGCACCTCCCGCAGCTTGAGGCCGAGAGCCCGGAGCTGCCCGGCGAGGCCGCCGCCGTCGCCCGGAGCGGGGCCGGGGGCCGGTCCGGCGGGGGGATGCCGGGGCCGCCGGCCCTTCCTGGCGCCGGCAGAGGGCCGGGCCTTGGCCGCCTGTTTGCGGGACATCCCCGCCGGGGCCGCCGCGCCTGCGACACCGGGAGCGGGTCACGTGACCGGCACGCCGGGCGCGTCTCACGTGACCAGGGCACCGGGAGGGTGTCACGTGATCACGGCACCGGGAAGGCGGCACGTGAGCGCCCGCGCACCCGCCCGGGGATGCCTCGAGGAGGAGGAGGAGGAGGAGGAGGAGGAGGAAGGGAGAGAAGGGAAGGGACGGGGGAGAGGGACCAGAGGGGTCCCGGGGGGAAAAGTGAGGCTGGGGATCGAAAAGCGGGAGCGGCGAACGGAAGGACGGCGCAGCCAAGTGCCGGGAACGGCGTGTCCGCGGGGAAAGGCTGGGGAGGCTGCGGAAAGCAGCGCCACAAATCGCGAATGTTGTACGAAAAGCTGTCGGATTCCGGCTAATTGGTCCCCCTGCTAATTGCGCTCCCCCGTCCAGGTGCATTTCCCTGCTGCCCAGCACAGCTCCCGGCCCTCGCCGTGACGCCCCGCCCTGACCCCGCGGGTGGGCGCTTTCTGCTGCCGCTCTGCACCAGGACCGCCACTCCGGGCCGTGTCTGCTCAACCCCAAATCACCGCTGCGAAATGAACTCCCAGCAGGCGGGGAGGTGAGCAGATGCACTACCCGCGAGGTGGCACCAGGAGAACAGGGCTGAGAGCAGCGGTGGGGCAGGAGCGGAGCTGAGACAGCAACGATTCATTAAATGTGGTAAGTGTAGTAAACTGGATCTCCGCGTCTTGCTTCCTCTAGCACTGAGGGAGACTCCTCACAGGATGCTGGAAAAGGGGCAGGCACAGCAAGATGGGTGATTTGTCTGGAGCAGGGCTCTTGGGGAAGATTTCCGGCCATCCTCATGCTCCTCGGCTCTTCCACTTGTCCCACAGCAAAGAGTTTAAAGGAGTCACCCAGCAGCAGCACCCACCAAGGCATCGCTGTGCCCCTGACTCTGGTTTTCTCTGCTGGTGAGAGACAGAAGGTGCCCGATGCTGTCACAACTGCTGCACATCGGCTGAGTCCGGAGGAGGCCAAGATGACCAGAGGGATGGAGCACCTCTCCCGTAAGGAAAGGCTGGGAGAATTGGGATTGTTCCATTTGGAGAAAAGAAGGCTCCAGGGTGACCGAACTGCAGGTTTTCAGTACCTTATGGGAGCTGACAAGAAAGATGGAGAGAGACTATTTACAAGGGCCCGGAGTGCCAGGACAAGGGGGAATGGCTTCCCAATGACAGAGGGCAGTGTTAGATGGGAGATTGGGAAGAAATTCTTGCCTGTGAGGGTGGTGCAGCCCTGGCACAGGTTGCCCCAAGAAGCTGTGGCTGCCCCTGGATCCCTGGAAGTGTCCAAGGCCAGGCTGGACAGGGCTTGGAGCAACCTGGGATAGTGGAAAGTGTCCCTGCCCATGGCAGGGGGTGGGACTGAGGGAAGTTTAAGGTCCCTTCCAGCCCAAACCAATCTGGGATTCTGGGATTCTGTGAATTGCTAATTCCTAGCTCAGAAGGCACATCCAAACAGCTTTGTGAGGAACACTAACAAAACAAAACAGTCCCGGGAATACAATGAGAGGCTTCACATCACAACGATTTTCAAGTTGTATATTATTTTTATGTTCCTCTTGTCCAGAGGCAGGACAACCTGAAGCACAGCTCAGCACAGGGAGAAGCTCACAGGAGTATCCCCACCCAGTATCTTCTGGGATGTTTGGCCTCTGACACGTGAGGATTTTACTCAGAAAGACACAACTGCTCTTTATATCTATTTCCTGCTATAAACAATTCCATATAAAGCATTTCATAGAAACACATTTTCTAATGCAAACACACTAGAAGCGGGAAAACAGCGTGAGTACATAAACTGATTGCAAATGATTAATGAGACAGTAATTAGCCTGAGGAGCATTAACGGGCTGCGGGTAATTCAGATAAGCACAAGGCACGTGCCAGCCAGGGAGCATCACTCGTGACACCAGGGAAAAAGCGGAGCCTTGCAGCACAAAAGACATAAGACACAGACAAGTCACCCTCACCCACTGACGGAACACAGAGCAGATAGACATGGAACACAGATTAATCCCAACTAGTTTTAAACTTTTTATGTTAGGAGTGTAGTTGTCCCTCTTGGTGTCTGTTTCAACTTCCAACATACAACATCTGCAAGGTGTTTTTATATTGTTCTAATAATCAAGAATCAGGAAATTTTAAGACATTTCCATTTTGGACATGGGAACTGACAGAGCAAATTTAAAGCTTCTGAAGTATTGTAATAGTGGCAAGTCTGTTTTCCACTTTCCCAGATCTTTTTAACAGCATGAACTTGCTGACAAAGGGTGATGTGAAATGCAAAAGAAAATTCTCTTTTTAAAGATAAATGAGTCTTGCAGTTCACCAGCCAACTTCCAGACATTCTTGCACTTTGATACCAACTTCTGCAATCAAGAGATACTCAGGCTCCTAAAATTTGGGTTCATCCAAAAGTCCATCAAGCACCACTACATGCCACGTCAGCAGAAACACAGCAGTGCTCAGGCACTTTGACGAAGTTTGCTTACGACAAACCTCCTATTGCTCAGCAAATAAGAACAAGCTCTTCTCATCTCATCCCCCCCTCCAGTGAGTTCATGAGATTAGAGCCTTCCTGAACTCCTCGCCCTCCTCAGCTGCAGTTGTTTCATTTCTTTCTGCTGCTTCTCTCTGGGAGGGAGGGGTTGGGACATGGGACACAGATGGTTTGAGCATTCAGGTGCACTTGAGGCTACCAGCGTGGTACTGTGTGTCTTCTGCTGGTAACACTGACCTCATCCAGCTTTTTGGGATTAGTGATCCTTCCCTTCCTTCTTTCATGCCTTCCTTCCACGGGATTCTTGCTGAGAAACCATATGTATTTTACTCCTCAAATAAAAAGGCAGAAAGAAATTAGAGACTGAGGGATTTTATTCGGGCATTTTTTTCAGACGAGATGAATATTCACAAAAGCACTCAGGAAGGGCATTCCTGAGTGCATGAGGTTGTTTGGTGAACGCTACAGGAAAGAAGATGGTCCCACCATCTAAGACACTAGTCTTGCTTTTAGTTTCCAGATCTCTCTCATGAACTCTGTGAGACCCTGTGTGAGCCTCAGTCATGCTTCAGTTTGTACTGGAAACCCTCAAACAAACGGGATAAAAGAATTATCCTGGATAAAAAAAGAGCTACCCTAGGATAAAAGAGTTAATAACAACTGGACATTTAACAGTCAAATTAATAATTTCAATCTCATTCTTCTCTTCGTGCTGTAGGGTAGTAAGTATTTCTAAACCAAGAGCAAACTTCCTACCCAGAGAGCTCAAAGCTGGTAATACTTATGCTCTAATCAAAGCACTGCATTCAGCACACCAGTGTTAGTAACAGGTAATTCCCCCAAGCCTGTCACTGTCCAGCAAAGCACTGTTTAGAGAACAGTGAAATTGCTTTTAACTAAGAGAGTTCTAATTTAATAATAATGGTAGTGTCTGGCTGTCAGAGTGGTCTGGTAATGCCATGGAGTCTGCTTCCGGCCAGGAATTGCCCACTGATATTATCAGTTGTAAACTGTCTTGGCTGGGAAGTCAATCATTAACTCTGGTCCCCATGTCATAAAAACATTGTATTGTAAGAGCATGACTTGCTTAAGGCTCTCACTAATTAATCAGGCATACAGCAGGAATACAGCAACACATAAAAGGAGCCAGAGCCTCGGGAAATCCTTCAGCTAAGGGGAGACAAGCTGCACCGAGGTTTATCTCCATGGAGAAATCCACTGACGAGCCAAACAAGGAAAACGGATCGCCGGCTCCTGGAGTGCTGCAGGCTGAGGCAGAAGGTCCTGCGCCTGTGGCGGGAGGTGCTGCAGAAATGAGCAGAGCAGGATCCATAAGACAAAAGACAAAACATGAGAAAAGAATGGGATTCACTGAAGAGTGTACTGAAGAAATGGAGAAACCTTCAAGAACAGAGAGAGACAGTCCTGATGCCTTTAAGCCAGCAGTTTTGGAAAGAGACTCTCCAAACTCAAAACCACTTGCTGTGCTAATGAACACAAACTCTCTGGAAATGAGCAGGTTGGAACCGAACCACCAGTGCTCAGACACAGCCACCCTGGATATGGACTGCATGATCTGCTTCAACAAGTACAGCATCTACAGAGTCCCAAAGCTCCTGGACTGCCAGCACAACTTCTGCGCTGTCTGCCTCAAGCTGATCCTCAGGAAAGAGGAGAACACCTGGATAATCACCTGCCCCCTTTGCAGAAAACCCACCTTCGTGTCAGGAGGGCTCATCCGCACGCTCCAAAATAAAGAAAACATCCTGGAGCACTTGGAAAACCTTGATTCAAACCCTGAGGCGTACATCTATGCCACAGGGCTGGACAGCAATAGCTGGACTCAGAGCAGCCAAGACATTTTAAACACAGAGGAAAACAGCTCAGCAGACACCAGCCTGGCTGTGCAGAGACTCTTGCTGCTCCTGCTGCTCGGGGTGATCCTCGCCATGCTCATCCTCCCCTTTATGTACTCGGGGAAGGTGAAATGGGTAATTTGTCTCCTGCTCACTTTGGGGTTGGTCATGTCTATGGTGCTTTGCTGCATTCCTAAATTCCACTGCAGGTGCAAGAAGGACTCCCCCACCTCCTGTGACAAGGAGATCCACGTTGTTACTGTTGCCTGAAACAATTGACCTGTGTGTCTCGGAGGTGTGGGACTGAGCCAGCCTGCACACTGGGCACACCAGTGAGCTGTGGACTTAAAAATAATCTCTCACAGAATAAATTGCACGGTTGGCTGAGCTGGCTCAATGCCAATGCACAGTGTTGTTAAATCTCATTACTGCAAACAAAATGAACTATTTATATGTTGGTATTTATGTGTTTTCCACACAATTTTTATCCCAGACTAGTGATTGTGTTGGTTTGCTTTTGCCATTTTGTTCGTGTCCATGTCCTCTCCTGATCAGCCCTGCAGGATGTTATCTGGAACACCTGGGAGGTGATGTCCTGGAAAACCCCACAGTTGTTGTTTCCCACTCTCTGAACACACGGACACCTTTCCTTGGGACAGTGTGGGAAATAAGGCTGCTAAATCAGGGAGTGAGTGTTTGGAAGAGAGTAGTTTTAACCCAGATTTTCACCTTAATCCCTGGCAGGGATGGGAAAGGGACTGGGAAAAGGGGATGTCAGTTGATGCCATTTGAAGTTACACAGAAAATTGGAGAGGAAGAGGCAAAATCAACACTCCTAATCTTGAGTCTGTGGCTTGCAAAGGGCAAGGCTCAAAAAACTCATGAGCCTCTGAATTCCCCACATTATTTAGCATAGAAATAGTTCCTCTCACCTGAATTCCTTTATCTGGCTACCTGCACCACCCCTCTTTTTGCCCCCTTCACATTGCCCTTGGAGATGCTCACAGAGGTAAACAGAAATCCATCGACTGCTGCGCCACACGTGGTATTTTTAAATGGAATTTCTCCATTAAATTTAAATAATATTGATTGCTCATTGACTTCTTTGTTTCAATTCCTCACGGACAATTAATGTCAAAACAATTCCCATTTTCCTTATTGACAGGAATTGCAGCTGACAAAGTGTATTAGGGAGTCTGCACAGCTGAGTTGGTGAGTAAAGCAATGCAGTAATGTGTTGGCGTGTTTCTTCATTTAAAAAATACTTAGTTGCTAAGAAAATAGCCTGAAACTCAAATTAAATTGAGGAAAAAAAATTAGACTTCTGTAGTTAAACTGCATGTTTAAGAGTGTCAAGGATTTCAGGAGACCTTGGATCAGGTAAATATTTGTGTTTGATAAGAATGGAAACTGATGTCCTGCAGTTGCTCAGTATATAAATATACAGAGTGTCTCACAGCAGATAAAACAGATTAGACTAAGAGGGTAGGAGCTCTTGTGCTCCTAAAGCCTTGGAAAACACAGGTTTGTTTTCTTCCAGGAACGGGAGCTTTCAGGGGAAATAAATCCTTTGGGTTTTCTCATCTCTTTGGACAGCAACAGGCTTATTGCAGAATATATATGACATTTGCTAATAACCAACCAGAAAAAAGCTTTCCAGTTGGGAAAAGGCAGGTAGTTTTAAACCCAAATACTCTGTTATTCCAAATATAAAGACTGGACCAGATATTTAGCTGCACTGAAAATAAGTTCAGAAACACTAGGCAAGTCTTTCAGCTCACAGACAATATTCTTGTCGAGTTCCCTTCACCAACACCAGTGGGTGACTGGTACTGTAAAGGTTTGTAACAAATATTGGCCTGAACAGATCACTCACAAGGGATCCTGCCAGCCCATGTATGTTTTCAGCACATGGGTGTGAAGAAACGAAAACAGAATGGAGATGATTAGTAAAATCTGTTACTATGTTTCACCCTGCCCTTACAAAAGACTTGTTTTATTACACCACTTTCTACAGAGCCAAAAAAAAAGGCCAACAGGAAAGGGCAGCATAGAGAAGTGTGATTTCTAAGGAGAGACTGGCCCTCTGAAAGAATCCCCATGGATCCATACAGTTATGGAGCAGCACCTTCCAAGTTTTCCTTCAGCAGTTCCACTGATGTGTTTTTCAGCCTGACAGCCACTATCACCCAGGGGATTCAGAATTCACGGATGCTGGTGGCAGTCATGAGGCTCTGGAACCTGGTATATTTTGAACAGATTCCCATCTGACAAGATAAGGCTCAATAACCATGCAAGACTTTGAAGCAGCAATTAAGTTTATAGAGAAAAGGCTAATGGGATTATATTCCTGTTCCAAAATGTAAAGGATTTGCTTGTACTCAGGTTTAATTCATCCCAGTCATTTTGTTAAGAAAGTTTCAGCTCTGAAGTCCTGTGTCCTGCTTACCTTACCTGGCTAGGTCCTGATTTTGGATAGTGACTGGGTAATACACTGTAGCCTGAGAGAGGGAGTTATAATGAGAAATGGGCCTAAGCAGCATCATCTCATCCCTCGCCATCCATCCCCTCAGCACTCTCCATGACCCCGGGGTCAGCTCGGTTGGTTGGAGCACGGTGCTGACAACACCAAGATCGTGGGTTTGATCCCCCAATGGGACATTCACTTAAGGAGTTGGACTTGATGACCCCTGTGGGTCCCTTCCAATTCGAATATTCTGTGATCCCCTCAGCGCTCTCCATCCCCTCAGCTCTCATCATCCTTTCGGCCCCCTCAAGTCCCCTCAGCCCTCACCATCCCCCTCGGCCCTCACCATCCCCTCGGCCCCCTCAAATCCCCTCAGCCCTCACCATCCCCCTCGGCGCCCTCAAGTCCCCTCAGTCCCCTCCATCCCTCAGCCCAGCGCAGCTCCCACCCTCCCTACGCACTTGGCTGCGCCGATGGCGCAGTGCCGGCGGGAAGGCGGGGCCGGGCAGGAAGGGGCGGGAGCCGGCGGCGGTAGTCGGTGTTCGGTTCCCGGTTCGCGGTGCTCAGTTCCCGGTGCTCGGTGCTCGGCCGGGCTGGCGGCAGGTCGGGGCCGGGCCGGGGGGGTGGGAGGCGGCTGGGCGGGGGCAGCGTCACGGGCTGAGGGGCGAGCGGGCGGGACCCTCCCCTCAGGCCGCTCCCTTGCTCTGGGCGCTGCTTCCCTCCTCTCAGCGTGGCCAGAAGTGCCGCTTTCCGTAAATAAGTGCCTGTGCTGGATCAGCAGAGAATTCAGGCGTGAAGGATTTGTGGTAAAAGTGAACACGGGCAGCTGTGGCGGTCTCTGCCCTCACAGCTTCCTCAGCTGAGGTGGTGCCTTTACGCTTCTTAATGTGCTGTTCCCTCTCCGCAGCTTTGCCCACTTCACTGTGAGGACATCTCTTCCCAGCCGCTGCTGTGCAAACTTCAGGATTAACTGAATTAAACACGCTCACTTTTCCGACTACTTAAGCTTGGGCGTCTCCGTGTCCCTATCCCCTCGGGCTCTGATCCCTGTGGCCCATTATTGCATTTAGGTGTTGCATTGAGACTGAACTAACAGCATTCCGTGTTCATACCTCGTATCTACAAGTTAAAAGCAGAGGCTGTGGTGCTCCCAGCACCTCTGGACCCATGTGCAGGTCCCCAAAAAATCTCTTCTGCCCAAATGTTTCCGCAGTCACAGCGTTGTGTGTGATGTGTAACCACAGTCGGGCTGTGCTGTCCCCGCTGTGCCTTACACGGGACTTTTTGGCCAGCCCCGTCTGAATAATTATCTACAACCGCTTCTCTGAAGTTAACGAGCTGTCTCATTAACTTTTGGGGGTTGTGGAGGTGATGGTTTGGTTGCTTTTGTCATAGTTTAGGATAAACGCGATGCCGCCGTGTCTGTTTCCTCTTTCAGCTGCAGGGAACACGTATCGTACAGCTTTAGGTCCCCAAAGGAATTATCTTTCTGCTTTCCAAACGGGATTGTGTGAGCTGCAGTATGAAATACACCATCTCTCAAGAAAACAAAGGGCTTTGTGTAAAAAATGAGAACTGGAAGTGATAAAAAATTCTCTTTCAAGTGACAGTTCAGATTATGGCAGTGCTGTTGATTGCTGAACCACATTGTTCGAGGCAGGGATGAGAAATCCATTGCCATGAGACTTAAAAACTTCTGGAATAAATAACTTCTGGAATATATTTCTAACTCTCAATTCCCTCATCTTGGATTTGTGGCCAAACTTCTTGGCCCAAATTTTCTTTAGTAAATCACACATTGCCCTTTTTTTACACTGCATATCTGAAAATCCCAAACCCATTTTTTCCTATGTGTTTATAAGGAAAAAGATACTTGTGTAAAGGGAAGTACATTGATCTGAGCATCTTCAGAGCAAAGTCTTCCAAAAACTTTCTCTGGGTGTTTTACCTGCTGAGCACTCTGAATTATCTGTTGCACGCCAGGAGCCACCATGGTGTTGCTCCATTATTGGTCCATATCTTATGTTACTAGGAAATTAGGTTAAACAGTTGTATTGCTCCTAGATCTTTTTTAGCTGTTTCACTTTTCATATTAGCCCAAGTTATCTATCAGGGAAAGGGGTTTTATTTTCAGTGCTGTCTTCCCTAATGTGTCCAGAGGTGAGCAGACATGACAAATAATAGTAAAATTATTGAAACTTTAGCGTTAGATTATTCCTGGGAAAATTGGTCTGGAAGTTTGGATGTTTAGGGTTTCTGAGTGGGAAGGCAGGACAGACACTTTTCCTGGAGGACCATGACAGAAGGCATGCAGATAATAAAATCTCTTTAAAAAGAGCAGCTCCTGTTGCACTTCTTTATTTTAGGGCTCTAAAACTATCCATAAATGGTGTCTGCATCGCTTGGGTGTCACTTGTAGTGTCATGGGCTCCTAATTCCCATTTAGCCAGGGTGTGGAAGAAAGGAAACATTTTAATTTGAACTATAAAATTAAATGGGTGATTTGAGCCCCTTAGAAACTGATTGGCTCTTAAGGAAATCAGTAGAAATCCCAGGTGATGGAAGTGAGCTCTGGAGCAGGTTGTTACCCAGGTTGAATTTGAAATGAGCCGTTGTCATCTCTGCCTGAGGTCTCAGTTTGCTGCTGGCACCATCAGGGGAGCAGCTGGAAGCCCTTCACTTGGAAGTGTGCACATCTACACTCTGAAAAATAATATCTTGGCCCAGCTCAAGGTCCGTGTGGCACAGGGTTCTTATTTTTAGGGGAAAAGCAGTGGCAGGTTGTATAGAGGAGGAATATTACAAGCAAAGCACAGCAATGGCCGTGGAACGCATCAAAATCCTTCTCAGGGGCTGCAGCTGGACTCAACTTTCCTAATGCTGTCAGCAAAACAAACAATTGTTTGGAGCAATTTGGGCTGAGGATGAGCGAGGCAAATTATTTCCCAGGCAGCTGTAGTGGTCCCTGCACCGGGTGCAGAGCTTTTATTTTTATGTTATTTTTGCAGTAAATGTGGGACTGATGGGCCTGAATGGACCCCAGTCCTTTTGCATCTCAAAGGGGACTTCTCCTTTCGCAGGTTGAAATATTTCTTGTCAGCTAGTTTCGTGCAAAACTTTTGAGAATTGGTGAACTGTTCATCTATGTCCTGTTCTGTGTCTTCTTTGGTCACAGCAGTGTGTTGGGGGCAATAGACAAGCTGGACCTGGTCAGACTTGACCTAATTCCAGCAGCAAGTGTGGCAGTAAAAACAAAGAATTTGTCTCCTCACTTCCTGATTTCTAACTGTTTGCTATTGGGGTTTTTTTCTGCTGCTTTTTCCTCCTTGAACTTGCAGGTGAAAATGGCTGCGGAAGAGAAGTGGAAGGTCTGGGCTTCTAAACAGCACGAGGAGGCTGAACGTGGGCGGGAGAGGGAGCCGTGTGTGCTCCTGGGCCGGCAGCTGGGTGAACCGGGGAGATTCGCGTACGCGGCCCTTTGTGGGATATCCCTCGCCTGGCTGTTCCCTGAAAACGAGCAAAGGTACCAGTGGAGTGAGGGCTGGGCAGGGCGGGTGGATTTTGGGTGGTGGCTCAGCCAGAGCTAGTATTACTCTGTGTGGGGTCTTCTGAAGCTGGGGGAGTGGAAGATACTTTCTTTCTTGCACCTGTAAGACTTTTACAATTCAGCACAAAACACATCCATTAACACTGCAGACATCAAAGCATGTTCTGAAGCAAGGTCTAGCCCCATTCAGTTTGCTTCCTTGTTTATTTAGCCAGTTTGTTTAGCAAGTCACCTTCTGCTGACTCCTGATGCTTTGATTTTTGTGTGAACCAATGTTTGAAACCAAGGGCTGCTCAAAGCTTCCAAAAATACTCAGTTGTAGAGCCTTGAAATACCCTGTTATGAAGCCTTAACTGCTTCTGTTGCCTTCCAGCTCCTTCAGGACAGAATTCATCAAGGGCTTTGTGAAGTGGCTGGACCTGCCTGATGCTGTCTTACCTGCCATGACAGCCTTTGCTGATGGCTTAGGAGGGGAGGGCACAGAAACTTTCACTGAAATTTTGCTGAAGGATCCCATCCTGAAAGAAAATCCACTTCTCATTACCCGGGTAAGTCCATGTGCTCCCCTCGGCCTTGTTTGCTTTGCAAAAGAGGTTTGTCATATGTGTCTGCAGCTGAAGTGCTGTTTGTGCAGTCAGGGAAATAAAATCAATATTTCTGATAGGCATCTATTTATAAGCAGCTGTGGGGGGACTGGCAGTGTATCCATCAAGAGCTCATGGAAATGATGAATGTGAGGCACAGTCACTGTCTGCTGAGTTGTGTCTTTGATGGTTTCACTCTACAGAACAGAGAACTGACAAAGTTTTTACTTTGACTGTGTTACTGCAGGTTTTCATTCCTACACATGTTGTACAGATTTTAGTGACACCCTGAACACAATAGGCCTGGTTTTCACTTGTTTAAAAGCCCCTTCACTATATATGTAATACAAACCACCTCCACATACATGCTCCATGGAGCACAATTTCCAAAGTCTTTTTCCTGGAGTAAGCTTTGGCCAGAAGGAAATTATTGTGGCTTTATTTTCTTTCACTGAGAAAATGAAAATGGACTGCTCCATGATGTTCTGCTGTTAAAGCTGATGGAAAGATAAGAGGTGAAGCATTTTGGCAGCGTTTGCTTTTGCTGGGGAAGATCTCTCCTCATCCAACCTCCTGTTATGCCATGCAGGGTGAAGAGGGCATTAGGCTGCTGTTAGTGCCACACAGAATGTGGGCACTGTCACCCTGTGCTGTGTCACCCTGTGCCAGACACCCTGCATGCAGCCAGTGCTCTGGTTTTGGTTGATTAAGGGTTATCACACACTCACTTCGAGCAATGGCCCAGCAGAACAGCAGATGTGAGAACTCGGCTGTGTAAGGGGAGATAAGAAAGCAGTGAACTACTTTGGTCACCATGACCGGCTCTCATTTCCTCAGCCACCTTTTCCTGTCTCCTGTCAGTCCGTGAAATGCCTCAGAGGATCTGCTCCAAACATCTGAATGTTCCAGGGCCCAAAGTCCTACAACAGTACAAGAACAGCAACAGAGATCTTAAGCTTAATTAATAATTTAGAGAAGATCTTCTGAAATAAAAGTGGCTCTTTAGATGCTGTTTCCTCAAATGCGATACATCCACACTCGTTCTTTGTGCCTTAATGTGCTTCCTGCGTTGTTTCCCTCATTCTCTCTGCCTCAGGATAGATTCTCTACATTGAGGCAGGTTTTCCTGCATTGCTGCTGAGTTTATTAAGGGTGAAATTTAGCTTGTGCTTGCTCCGAGCTTATGCTGCATAAGGGCTCCATGTGCTTTTACAAAAGTGGCTCTGGGTCAGCGGGAGCACCCGGGATTTTGCTCTGACCCAGGAAACTGAGGATATCCCCGGGATTCAGGTGGAATACAGAAACCATAGACAACTTTGATCAGCTGAAAGCAAAGATGAGGAATAACTATCAGTCTAATGCCACAGCATCAATCCTTTACACAGTCATCTGCATGGGCAAGGTGATCGATTTTGTCTGAGGAGAGACAGAATGAAAGACTTTAGGAGAGCAAGGCAGCAGAGGTGTGTCTGGAAAAAAACACTGGTGTTGGGGAAACATCAGTGATAAGCTGAGATCAGCTTTTTCCTTCTTACCTGAAAATAAACAAGCTACGAGACAAAGCTTTATGAGTTATTGATCTTTTGCTTTATGGTGCTTGTGCTCCTTTGTATTCAGCTGCTGCTGACGCAGTATTTACTGTTCATTAAGTATCTGCTTTAATTGCTCGGCATGGTCAGTGGCAGGGCCTTGCTGGCACTAATGCTGCATTTTTGAAGGCCCTTCATCTCAAAGGAGCTGAAGGGATGATCCATGAAGACAGAAGATTAGATGTGAGCTCACCGTTGATTCAATGAACATGTGAGGATTATGGATTGTTATCTTTGTTTTCATTGCAGATGACTAACACAGGCAGATGGTGGTAACTGAATCCTTTAAAGACAGTAGTCATAGCAGGCTGTGGGTGTGGTATGGGAAGGCAATGCAATAAAAGAGGTGTAGAAGCGGTGATAGGTGATAAAATATTGAAAATTCTTATTATGAATATGTTTTTTGCTCTCAGCATACTGAGAATGCCCATTTTCCAGTGATTTCCTACACACATTCACTGCAATGTGGGTTCAGGGGTCTCTGTTGTTAGGGAAATAGGTTTTGAACTTGCATCAACTCAGAAAAAGCTGACAAAGACTGAATAAAGATTCCCTTCCTTTGTAGGGCTTCTCAGTCATATGGGTGGTTGTTTTGTCATAAAGTTTTCAGGGAGATTCAAAACACTGACTTCAAAATAAGGCTGCGGTGTAACAACTGCTGCTTAGGGAGAAAAACAAACCAGTTGTGAACTAATCTAATCACTGCTGGTTGGATTCCAGCTGCCTGCATGTGCAGTACGTGCACAGCCTAAACTGGAGAATTTGAGAGTGCTAACTGGCATGGATGCCATAAAAACAGTTGTTCAAGTTTATCACCTGATTACCTATGTGTATCCCTGACCTTTTGAAATGCACGTGGGTACTTGCTTAGGCCAGATTTATTTGGGGTGATTTGATACAAGGTGACACAGGTGATATTGGGCAGATGAAACGGGACCTGAGTCACAGCCCCAGCTCCCTGAGCCTCACTCAAGGAGAGTTTATTGTCCACAAACCATCACCCGGCTGCAGAGGGTTTTTACATCAGTCCGGGGAAAATGGTGGCAACAAGGTCACAAGCTTCACCTTATTCTAGACTTAAGGCCCTTTGCTTGGTCAGCTTTTTGCTCGAGGCTCCCAGCCCTGCACCTTCTGCTGGGCTTTGACACCTCTGTGCCAACTCTTCCCCCAGAACTGTACCCAGAGAGGAGGTGATGATGCCCGCGTAGCTGATCCTTGGGCACTCCCAGTACTCAGGCTTTGGGAAACCAGTTACATCCCTCCCTCTGGACTGGTGTCTCCAATTCCCACATCCCACCAGTCAGCCTGGGTAACAGACTGCAGTTTGTCCCTCTTCTGGTTGGTTCAGGATGGTTTGTTCTCCATTCTGCACTTCTCATGTGTAGGACTCTCAGATTAGAGATGTTTTTACGATACAAATTGTGCTTGGGAGCTTACAGGACTAATAATCATAAACTTTTTGGCAGCCTCCTACATCTTTGGCTGCATTTTTTGTGTTCCCAGAGGGCTGAAAGGATTCCCTGTAAAATTCAGCTATGCTGTATTTGCGTGTAGGAGAAGGAAGCAGCTCAACTGAGCTGGTGCTTAATGTAGTCACATAAAGAGCTTAGAATTTGTCCAGTGGCAATAAAAGAGGAGAACACAGTTGTAAAAACACTGGCCTCTTTTTCATGGATTTATCCATAGAAACCATCTATTGAATTGATTTGTTTTTCCATTTTTTTTTAATGGTAAAGAGCCAACATAGAAGTCAAGTCCCTCAATCTTGACAGATGGCCATAAATTCTGAGTTTTTAACTCACTTAATCCAAAAGAACTTCATGCCAGTTCAGCCTTACTGCCTAGAGCTGTGAATTCCCAGAATGCCAAAGAAAATAGGGGTCATTAGAGGAACATTCAAACCTGTTACTGATGTTGCATATGTGAGTATGTATGACTGTGTAGGGAGCAGAAGGCATTAGAGTGGGAGGATTAGAGCCTCGTTCCTCCAAACTTTGAAGTCTGGTGTAAGATCAGGATCATAACAAAATAACAAAAAATGTTGGGTGCCTCAGCATATACCAAGCAATGCCTACTTCTGTCCAGCTCTTTGGACTGGCCTTTGGAGAATTTTGGACTGGTTTTGCTCTATGCTGCCTCACTGAATTGTGGCTTTCTGCTTCCCACTTATGAACTGAGCTGCTGCAGTAATTAAATCAGTTTGATGGGTTTTCGTGCCTCCATTTTAATCCCTCCAGACCTACATAATCAGTTTTAAATTGAATATTCTTTTTTTTTCCCCTTTAGGACCTCTTATCCTTCTCTCTTCGAGATGGTAAGTTTACTTAGTATTTGTTCCTTGTAAAAATAATATAGTTGAGTTTATATCTAATACTTTAAAGTGCTCAAAAAGGTACTATCCTATTTCATCTCAGCTTCCGCTCTGGCAAAAGCAGCACACTCCTTCCCTGCATCCCCTTCAAGAAAAACAGCTCTTATATTAGGAATGGTTAATAATACCCACTGAAAATTGAACAGCTCTTCACCTCTTACCTTCACACACCATGCATTGGCAAGCAGATGTAAATGGTGGTGGAGTGGGGTGGTTTTTCTCCAGTGTTTCCAGGGAAGCAGGTGACCTCTTCCTTTAGGAAGGCAGTAAAGCTGTTATGAAAATCTCAGCCTAAAAAATTTTCTGCTGGTTGCCTAAAAAAAAAGAAAAAAAATATTCAGGGTATAAATTCCAGAGTGTCCTGTGAAGCCCATTATAAATAAATGTGATTTTTCTCTTCTATTATATTACACATAAAACAATTCTCTGGTTTGCAATCCATTACATGGATTAGTCTGATAAAATTAATGAAATAAAGGCTGTCTACTGAACAGAATGTTCATTTCTAGAAGCAGCCTGGATTCTATCACTACTTGCATTTTTTGAATATCTATGTTTTAGCATGTTCTCACAGGAAAGAGCTCACTGCTTGCTGATTAGCCTGTTGCACTGCAGAACAAAACAGGTTTTGTTCTTGCTTTATTTTTAATGGAAAATTGACAAGTCAGTTATTGCAAAACCGCTTATTTTGTGAAGCTGGAATTCAGAAGAAATATCTTTCCAAGCCTCACTGCCTTCCCACCAGGCTGGTGAGGAAGGAGCCCAGCAGAGTGTCAGCAGGCAGGAAACAAGAAGGGGGCTCAGTACACACCTGCCTGGACTTGCAGGGCATGCCACATTTAGAGAGGAAATGCAGATAAGTCCTGTCCTCATTTCTCAACTAAGAACAAACCTGATCAAGGGTGTCATTAAAGGCACAGAATTAGTTTGGTATCCTGATAATGATGGATAATAAAAAACCAAACCTAATAGATTGCCCAATGCCATATTTAATCTAATGTGCAGTGAGTATCACAAACATTCTTTGTAGTTGAGTCTTGCTGGTATCTTCACCCACCTGAGAAAAGCAATTGTGTTTTTCATCCCAGAGTGTACCAAGAACCCTTTATAAAAGCCAAACATCAGGAAGCAGTAGGTGCTGCTGAGAGAAACACATTAAAAAAGCAAGAGTTGGCACAAATAATTTAAAATCTTTTACATTCAAGATGTCTTTTCTTCAGGAACGCCTGCTTATAAGCCCAAGAGTAATCAGTTCTGCTGTCTGGTGTTGTCTGAGTGCATTGTCCACTCCTGCATCTCCAGCAGGGAGTATAAAAGCAAACATTTGTCCATGGTGCTGCTGGGGGAGCTGGTGTGTAGCTTTACACTCCAGAGTGCCTCTTGTTGCCACCAAGATGAGTTGAAGATAAAGCTTTTGCATGGAGGTGCATTTTTTCCAAAATGCCACCTCCTGCACTGGTGCAGGCTGTGCCCAGTTACCCACATAGGCATGTTTGATAATTCCAGTTAGCAGTGGTCCTGCAGCAGCATTTCTCTCTTGAAAAGTTGCCAGCAGGCCTCTACCACAGAGGATGGAGACCAAAGGATCTGAGATCCTTTTCCTGCCACAGAGGCATTACCTGTTGTGGTGGCTCTATTCGGAGGGAAGAAGGATTTTCCATTTATCAGTTTCTTCTCGTGTTCCTGGAAGAAAAAGAGGGCCTGGGGGAAGGAGCTGCTCTGTGACATGTTCCTCAAGTGCTCTGCTCCTTAACTAAACTGTGTGATCAGACTGATTTCCTGGACTTTTCTCTGTTTGAGGATACTATGATGCTCGAGCCAGGGTGTTGATCTGCCGTGTCAGCTGGCTGCTGAGAATCCCCTTGGAAGATCTGGAAGTCCTGGAGGAATCTCTGCTTGAGAGCCTGAAGGAACAAAAAGAGGAAGAGTCAGAGTAAGAACATTTGGGTTGACTATGGGATCAAAAAACGCTGCCAGTGCTCAAAAGCTTAGCAGTAATTACTTGTGCCTAAGTTCAGTCTCTGATTATTCCCTGCATGGCTCTTACTGTAATCATTTATGGCTTGATTAGGGTTGCAGAGCCCTCACAGCACTGACAAGCAGAAAAGCTCAGTATTCTTAAAATCAGAGCTGAGACCTGGCCTTGCACACTGGTAAAGGCTGTTCTGCACTGAGCTGCCTCCTCTCCTATTTCCAGTTGCCTCTCGGAGACTGTAGATTTTGCATAAATACAACACAAAGATCTTGTTGTCTCTTGGCCCAGTCTCCTTCAGATAGAACTGCCTCTTGCACAATGAAGTTCCTACTGATAATCAGGATTAGATCCTCAGCTGTTCATTGTCTGTGGATCTGTCCATCTTTAAGAGACAGCTGGATAACTCCTATTGAAGGGAAATTTCTCAGGGCAACAGGATGAATCTTCAGATGAGAGACCTGGCTCATAATTCAATTTTATTAATACAAGATTAATTCTTGGTATCTATAAGAAATGTAGTATCTTTATATTCCTCTCATCAGGCAGGAGTTGTACTACAGTTCAGCGATATTTAAGGCAGTAAACATGTCTGTAGTGGACTTTCAAGGGAAATATTTTCGTCTGTCAACTCAGCAAATGGGTTATGAGATTATCCTGAATGCTAATAAAGGCTTTAATCAACACCCATGCCATGATTCAGCTCAGATGTTACCATGCGGTCCAGCATGTGATGGGTATCTTCCAGTTACAGCTGTATTCAAATAACTTTATAGCACACTATAAAAAGGGAAAGTCAGAATAATCTCAAAGATCGTGGACTGCCAAACGTTTGGTGTGCAGGAGCAAGGGTTGGTATTAATGGAGACTATTTTGCTGTGGTTTGTGAAAATAAACTCAGTGCTGGGCCTTTAAGCTGTGTCTGATAACAGCGAAAGAGCAGCATGGCTTTCAAACCCTTCTACCAACCCAGGGGTTCCTGCGTGTCTGCTGTGGAGAGAGCCAGGGATTCCTACTTTGTCCTTTGCCCAAACCTCAGCCATGGCAGTAAATGTCTATTAGATAAAAGGAAAAAGAAAAATCCTTATGGTGAGAGGAGCCCAAGACCACAGCATGAACACGATGTTATTGCTGTGCTAAAACAAGGCTGAGATTTGTGGGGAATCGATGACCCTTTCTTTGGTTTGAAGTCAGGAGTCAATGGGGAAAGGAAGCAAAATATAAACCTGTCACCACCTTGACCTCACAGATTTTGGGGCTGGGAACACCAGCATGTGCTTGGGATGCTTTCAGCTTTGACCAGCAAGAGGTTTTGGAACAAAAACAACCAACCAGGGGTTTGGCAGCTCCTGCACAGGTGTTTTTACTGATATTTGTTAACAGGAGGTTTTGTTCGTGCCTTTGCTGCTGTGGATATGTTGGATTGAGGCCCAGAACCTCCAAGTTTAAATGTACAATCCTCTACAGAATTATGCTCCAACCACTTAAATCCATGTTACTTGTACCAAACCTGTTCTGACCTGCAGATGTGTGAACCTTTCTTTTGTACACAGTTCTGTAAGAAACTGGAAAACATCACAACATTTGCTTGCTAATGTGCGCTCCCGCCACTTTTCCTTATTGGCAAATGACCTGAAATTCCCCATAACAATCTCTCTGAACATAATTTGTGGTTCAGGCAAGAAGCTGCTCATACAGTGAAGGTAGAGAAATACCAGAAGCAGTAGTTAATTACCACAGTGGATAAAAGCAGTCTGGTAATCCAGTGATAATGGTAAGGGAGGAGCCATTAGGAAGCAGCTGCTGGCAGCTCCAGAAGGGAAGCAGTGACAGGCAAAGCTTGTCCTTTTATTTACTGCATCGGCAGGCAGGATTTAGCTGCCGCTCTCTTTCTTCCCATATAACTCAAACTGCTCATTATTCCAACTGACTCCAGGTTAGACATGTTCCAGCTCTCTTGTCATTGTTCTCAGACAGTGCAGTGACTGTAAAAGCTGATGAACCTCATGTAGAACAGAAATTGCTGGGTATTGCCAGCTTAGGTATGAACAGCCCAGCTCCAGCACTCGTGTGAAGAACTCCAGGAGCAATTTTATCCAAAGCCAAGCATTCAGATTGGTGACTGAGGCACAAAGTAGAGCATTTTGAAAGGATGAGAGGAAATGGCCTCAAGCTGCACCAGGGGAGGGTCAGGTTAAGTCAGGAGGAATTTCTTCATGGAAAGGGCTGTCAGGCATTGGAAGGGGCTTCCCTTGGAGATGGTGGAGTCCCCATCCCTGGAGGTGTCCAAAGAATGACTGGATGTGGCACTCAATGCTCTGGGCTGGGTGACAAGGTGGGGATCGGGCACAGGTTGGACTTGATGGTCCTGGAGATCTTTTCCAACCTCAGTGATTCCATGATTCTCTGATAGCCAAACACTGCTTTGCCCATGGGGCTGTAGAAAGCGACTGTGGTTGTACAGAAATTGGAGAGTGTTGTTCTCTGCAGACACCACGTTTGCAGCTGCATAAGGTGATGAACAATGGTTTTTCGGAGGGTCTCCGTGGAGACAAAGTCTCTGTGACGTGCAGGTCCGTGGGAGTTCTGCCAGTGAGTGCAGTGACTCAGGGATTTCACCCACTGAGCTCCATTCTCCTCCTGCTGCGCCTCACAAAGCTGCATATTGTTTGGGACTCGTGTAAAATTGTCTTAATCAAAATTACAGTGTGCTTAGGGGGTTCCAGGAAGGATTAGGCAATTATATGGATAATGAAAATCCAAAATTAGGCTAGGATTAACAGGGAAAATATCCAAGTTTGGAAACAAGATAAATTGTCACATTTCAAGGCCTGGATTAACTGCTGTGTAAACAGGCCAGAGGGAACCTTCCTCTGGAAACAGCTTATTCAAGTATCCTCTGTTTCTCCCACTTTCCTCTGAAATTGAAGCACTTCTTGTAAGAGAGAAAGCAAAGACATTGGAGAGAAGTCAAAAGCAGTGGCTAAGAAGTGGTACTTGTTCCTTTTAGGTTTGTTTACCTCTTTCTGATAAGCTTGTTAAAACAGCTTAAATGCACACAGACAAATGAACTGATGATTGTGTTTAATTCCTATTATATTATTATATTGTGATGTGCAATTAGCAGCTCGAAGTAAACACTGCTGTTGGAAAATAGTTTAATTGCATCTCTGTTTGTTAGCACAAATTACCCCTAGTCCCTTTTATTTCAAACGCTTTTCCCTGTTTCTCCTTAGCTTTCTTGTGGTTTATAGGACACTTAGGCAGCATATAGTTAATGAAATGCTTTTGACGTTTTGTTTCTTTTTTTTTTTTTTTACAAGCTTCAGCCCTATTAGGAAGGGTTTTCTGAGTAAGTAATATCTGTTGGCTTTTGTCAGCAATTAAATCGTTTCAATTTAAATCTGTGGTCCATTTAATCCATCCAATTTAAATCTCTAAATCCATGCTCATAAATCTCAGTGTGCTGTCACAGTCCACACCTGCATGTTCCTTTTTACTGGTCCTGGCAGGGAAATTACACCGAGGAGAATAAAAGCAGATTCTGTTGCAGCATTGTTATCCATCAGGCTTTCCCCTTAGTTTTTGTACTTCTAATCCCCCCACAGAACTGCAGAAGTCTCAAGAAAAAAGAAGGAAAGAAGGAAAAAGCTGAAGAGATACCTGCTGATCGGTCTGGCAACTGTTGGGGGTGGAACAGTGATTGGTGAGGCTGCCCTTGGCATTTTGGGGACACAGCACCAGGGACAGAGAGGGGTCTGACTCCAAGAAAAGTATTTTCAGCCCCACAAAAATAAACATGGAAGAATTAGCTGGAAAAGTTATTCCAGTATAGCTTCACTAGCTGGGGACAGTATTAAACTGAGGTTGTCACCCTTAAAAATGTTTTCTCCTTCTTTGCTCTCATGTTACAAGAGGATCAGATCTTCAACTCTGAAATCAAAAGTGTGAGATTAGATCAATGTTTCCTGAGCAAATAGAGCACAGCTCACCCCAGATCACCACACAGTCTTCCTTTGATTTTTAAATGATTCTTCATTTTTACTGAAGTCAGTCAAAGAATTTGGGCAGAGATTCAGGGCCTGGGGAGGCTCTCAGGAAGCCTCTCTATTGGACATGCAAAAAGCTCTTCCAGCAGCACTCTCCCAGCACAGGGAAATGCCTGCCTGGGGTTTCTAAAGGGTAATAGTTTAGTGATGTCTCTTGTTGCATCCTCAGGTCTGACAGGAGGCCTGGCTGCCCCTCTGGTTGCTGCAGGAGCTGCCACGATCATTGGGAGTGCTGGAGCAGCTGCTTTAGGATCAACTGCTGGGATTGCTGTCATGGCATCCCTTTTTGGAGCAGCAGGAGCTGGTCTTACTGGTAAGAGAGTGACCACACCATTCTCAGCCACTGAGGTACAGGATCATGTCTGTAAATGCACAGTTTATGACCCCACTGAGCTCTCTGCAGAGCGAGGGAAGCGACTGGAGGTGTAATCTGTGAGATTTTTCTGTCAGTGCTGATTAAGGTACTGTGTAGCCCCTGGTGACCAAATAGGGAAAGAATATTTGGTGTGTGGTTAATGAAGGACACGAAAACTTGCTGCTTTGGGTTGGAAAGATGCTGCCATGGAGAAAAGCAGCTGTTACAGCAAAAAAACCATTCTGCTGGATTCCCTCAGATCACACAAGCTCAGAAGGATCTTGCTGGCTCCTTACCAAGCTATAAGTAATGCACAGACTGACTGAGGGTTTTGGAAAGGAAAAAAACCCTCTCCAGATTACCCAATTAATTTCTTAACAACGTCGTACTGTTAGCTGAGTGTGTCCTTTCTGTGCCGTCTCAGCCGTGTGTTTCTTCCTGGCTATGTGTAGGATACAAGATGAAGAAACGCGTGGGAGCCATAGAAGAGTTTGAATTCCTCCCACTTACTGAAGGGAAGCAGCTCCACATCACCATAGCAATCACTGGATGGCTGTGCACTGGCAAATATGGTAAGAACATGATGAGAAAACAGAGAGGAGCTCAAAGAGCTGTGACTGTGTCCCGCTCCAGGCTGTGTTTGTGCTCACAAAGCACCATATCTGCCCCACATTTCCAAGGCATGGTAGCTAAACCATGTCAGTTCTCACTGTAAGACTTTGCAACCCAATCTGCAATCCCAGGCAAACAGAGGAAAAAAAAGAGGGCATTAAGTTGGTGGTGATAGCAGGATTGGAAGCAGCCATAGCAGGATTGTTTCTGTTAGGAACTGTTGCATGGTTTTGCCAGAAAAGGTCTGTTTTGGGAGATGATTGCCAGCACTAGTACGAAGTGTCTCTGAGACCTTATGTTTATCCTCCAGGAATTAACAGAAGATAGTGTGTTTTTGCTCTCTCTGTATCTGCCAGCTAATGAGGTTTATTGGCAAGAAAGTTCTGTCAAGTAAATCCTGTTAAGCACAGCACTCCAGAGGTGACTTACACGGGAAACCTTGAAAGGTCTGTAGTGCTTTATTTTCCAGTGTAGCTTGTCATATAAAAGATGTCACCTGTCTGCTGATGTGCTCAGCAACCTGACTGAACAGCTGCCAGTTTATGAGAAGCACCATAATTAACTCTGGATATCATTAATGCAGAAGGATGTCTCGCCCTGTCACTTGCCAGGCTGCAGTTTGCTGTCACAGGGAAGTTCTTTTCCCTTTGCACTGCTGGGCTTTGGCTTCTCTCTTTGTCTGCTTGACAGAGGTCCAAATCCTCAGGGCTGGAGGGCTCCCAGGCACGGTTAGAGAGGCAAGTGTGTTCCTCCAGGAACCTTTTTGTGTCTGTTTGCCCTTAAAAGGGAGTTACAGATGACACACATTCTTCTTCCATAACTAGCAATCTGCTAGAATGTTTTAAAGAGCAAAACTAGGGTTGTCATCCATTTTCCTCCTTACAGCAGTGTCTGTCGGTGTGCACACTCCTTCCAACACAGGGACTGAGGACAGGAATTTTATGAAAATTGCCACTTTTTGATTTTGGAGCTGCCAGTAGCTGCCATTCCACGTGTCCCCAAATATGACAGTCCACTGTGGCGATCTTGTGTCACTTTGATCAGCAGCTGCCTCAACCTGCCCTGCATTGTTTGGGGAAGGAACAGTGTGGGAAGGCTTTTAATGAATTAAGATGACAATTCTGCTCTGCCCTTCAGTGTTGATCTGTCTTTAATAGCATTGCCAGAATATTCCAGTGTCCTGCAGGTTCTGTTCCGATCCTCTATTGGGCTCCTCTTGCCAGGAATCAGCCACTGTGTTCTCTCCAAACATGAATTCCATCTTTGCGCCTTTCCCAGGGAGCTTCACAGCCCCATGGAGCAGCATGTTGCACTCGAGTGAGCAGTACTGCCTGGCCTGGGAATCCAAGTACTTGATGGAGCTTGGCAACGCCTTGGATTCCCTGCTGAATGGTTTTGTGAACATGATGGCTCAAGAAGCCCTAAAATTCACAATCTTGTCAGGTAAGAAACTAAATCGTATCAGATCTGCTTGAGTGGCTCTTGTGCAGTTTCACTGTTAAAGGAGTTTTCCTAAAGAAGGTATGTTTTGGAGGAGGCAGTGCTGGCACTGCCTAGCGGAAATGACCTTAGCATCTCCTCTACCACACCTGTAATTTAGCCGTGCTTCCCTAGACTGCTGAGCCACTGTGTCATTGCATCATTCTGTTAAATGACAGCCTTCCTTCACATGTGACTGTTCATTTCTCCACGTTATTACTCCATTTACTGCTGCACAGAAACCTCCCAACATGCAGGTTACACTCACCACCCCACCGTGCCAGAACATCAGATTCTTTCTTATCTTTAGTCCAGCAAAGCATTTCTCAGCACAGCTATTGGGAAAGAAGAGCTGGAAATGACAAAAGCTCCTAGGCTTAGCTTTTAACTTCAGTGAACTGTCTTGATTTTGATGTTTTCTAAGAAACCTCTGTGTGTTGCAGGGATTGTGACAGCCTTGACTTGGCCAGCGTCGCTCCTGACTGTTGCCAGTGTCATTGACAACCCCTGGGGAGTGTGTCTGCATCGCTCTGCTGAAGTGGGCAAACACCTTGCACACATCCTGCTCAGCCGACAGCAGGTAACCGGCCAGAGTTCTCCACGAGTAACGACTGGGAGGGAATTGGCCCAGGGAGGTGAAGTTTTATAGTCATGCTGGTTAAATGGTATCTTTCTGAGGAGACAAAAATTAATGAAACAAAAACTCAAGAGGGCGCTGCATGAAGGTGACCAGCAGGTATCTGGCTCACTGGGGAAAAGGAGGAAGTCCCAAGTGGATCAGAGAAATCCTGCTGAGATTTGTTCCACTTAACCTAAAGCTTTTCTAAATGAGGAAGACATCCAGGTCATAAATGACCAATGGCTTAACCATGTCGCAGCCAGGCCCACTCACCTAGTGGAAGTCAGAGAGCAGGAAGTGAGGTTGGCTGAAAAGGAAAGGAGAATACAGAATGTTAAAAATATTTATTGATCATTAAGAGGCACCAGCAAAACAACCTGAGAGAAAAGTGGGTGGCAGCCAAAGCCCAGTGAGCCATGGCTTTGCCTACAGAGAAGGGGAATGGCCTGGTACCTGACAGAAGTGACAGAAGTCTCTCTGAAAAGGCTTGAAAAAGACATTTCTGCCCCACAAGGGCCTGCCATCATTTGCTGGGCCAGCGCTGGTTTTTGCTGGCCACGTGTTTGTCTCACACCAGTCACTGTTGATTATGGAGGAGCCCGAGGGGAGCCGTGGCCCCAGAGCTGTGTGTCCCAGCAAGGTGGAACAGCAGAGGAGGAACAAACTTGATTTCTCATAAAAATCCAAACCTAGAAAACTCAATAAGCTTTATTTCATACAAGCCCTTTGTTTTGCTCGGGGGCATTTGTTCCTGCCTGTTAAGCATTTGCTGTTGTGAAAACACACATTCCAGCATGCTGGAGAGTCTAAAACTAGTTAACGTGATGTCTGGGGTGTCCATCACACACCTGCTCCCTGCTTATTACAAAGACCATTTTTCATTGATGTTGGGATTAGGCTCCCTTTGATCTTACAGAAAATCTTATTAGGCTATTCAAAATAAAAGCTTAAAGCTTAAAAGCCACATCATTTTTTATAACCATCGCATGGTGCTGCTGTCACTCAGCCTCAAATCTGGAAATGGTCAATATTTTTTTATTACAGCTTCTTCTTCTGTTTATTGAAACATTTCTAGGAAAATTTAGTTCCTTGAGTAAGGTTTTCATTTGGAAATTTCAAACCAGTGACAGCATCTGTTTTGGTTCTGTTTGAAACATCCGCTTTGTTGTAACTGCTGATCATTAGACTTTTTTCAGTTGGTTTTTTGGAGATCAAAACATACAAAATACTTGGATATGTAGAATTCTCTATATTGCACTGGGCATAACTCTGAGGAGACTTGACCCCTTTGAAACCAGCCAAATTGCTCCAGTATTTCAAAGGTGATGCACAAGCAGGTGCTCCGTGTCTTAGGCTCTCGGGGATCCTTTCTCTTTCCAGAGAAAACACCATTTGATGGCATTTTTTCCTTTCCTTCTTTCTCAGGGCCAGAGACCTGTCACACTGATTGGCTTCAGCCTGGGTGCCAGAGTCATTTACTTCTGCCTGCAGGAAATGGCTCAAGAAAAAGGTAAAATTCACCTTCTAAGCTTTTTTCTTTTATTTTCCTTACTCCTGGTGGAGAAGCTTTTCTTCCAAGAGGAAGAACACAGCTTGGGTCTTTTAGGATAGGTCAAAAACAAAACAAAAAAAAGAGGTTTAAATGCCTTTGGAGCCAAATTTTGCTGTCATTTCCCCCAGTCCAGCAGATTAAATCCACTGTCTTCACTTGAGGGGTTTCAGTGGGTCACTTTGGTCTGTAGACAACAAGATGACATTTGTGATCAGTCTGGAGCTGCCCACGCACTGCCTGATCCTGGCAGAGGATGCTTTGCCTTTCTTGGGAGCTCTCTGCAGCTCTTGTATCTGATTCCCTGAGTCCTGCCTTCCATTTAAGTCGCTGAAATGCCACTGTCATCTGCTATTTTCATGGTAATTTTCCCCCAAAGTCAAGTATAAAACCATCTGTCAGTTTATTACCCATTGTGGTTCTGTTTATTAATAGATTCTATTTTTAATTTAGGAAAAAAAAAAAGAGTAAAATCATTATGATCAGTTGATGGAAATTGTATCTTGGAGTTGAGTCAGCAGTGAGTGTGTGCAGCCTGCCTTCCCCCCACATAGCAATTTAACTCTTTAACCATTTAGCTACACAATAAATCATAAATAGGGACTTTTATAAAGGAAAATGTCCAGTAAAGTCTAAGAAGGTGAGAACAGAGTCAAGTGAGGATGGAGAAGGTCAGCACTGACAGCTGTGTGCCAGAACTTCACTTCTGGTTTAAAATGGAAGTCCTCAAATACAGGAATTCTGTTCTCAAATCTAATCAAATCCAGAATGATCCTATCGGAGTTACACTGGAGCCAGCACCCAGATCCTAATCTGGCCCTAGATCTACACTTTTTGTTTCCTGAGAATGCCAAGGGCTGAGGTATTTCCAGGCTTTTATTTCAGTCTGCAGGCTCTGGAATAACATGAGCCCATAGCTTAGGGAGGAAATCCTTAGGGGTCTGGAAGGTTGGCTGCCACTCCAAAGAAATCCAAGTATCGTGGTGATGTATCAGAGCAGCTCCCACCATACACTGATTTTTCAGTTCCTTAATTGAATTCTGAAAGCTGAGCTGTTTGTGAGATGAAAAGCAGCATGTTCAGCACAGATTGCCAAGGCGTTCTTCACAGGCACATTCCAGAGCAAGCCACAGAAGGAATGGAGCTGGGACCTGGGACAGCTGAGACTGCTTTGGGTTTGGACTTGGATGTCTCACACGAAAGGAACACACGGCCCTGTCATGCTGGGCTCTGTATCCAGATGGCAGTGGCATTTCTGAGGACAAATAGCTAATGATGGATTGGCCAGTGAAACACCACGGTGGGGACTCAGACTCTGTTCAAATGCTTCTCTGCAAAGCAGTGGAATAACCTTTGGGATATTTCATCATGGATGACTTTGGGAGCCAGAGCTCAGCAGGTTTCCAGAAAATGACATTATGGCAGAAGCTGGAGTAAATGAGCCACCAGAGACACGTTACTGCGTGGGAAGATCGTTGCTCTGATGTCTTCATCATGATTCCCATGCATTTTAATAAATAATTAGCAATTAGCAAACTAATGCAAATTGATAGTGGCTGTTACCACCAGAGCCTCAACCTTGAAACCCAGCTGTGTGTGACAGGAGTGAGGTGTCCCACACTGGGTGTTCGGTACTGATCACAGCTCCTGTGACCAGTATCCTGCGGGGCTGTGATCCCTGCTGTGCTCAGGTGTTGGGAATGCTGCTGCCAACTCTGCCCTGGAACATCTGTACACAGCCAGAGCTGAATTCCAGGCCTGTTCTCCCTCTAGTCAGGACTAATGTGCTCAGGTACTTTCCCTTTCCCAGTCAGTTGCATGCCAAGGGCACAGCAAGGCCCAGCTCCCAGGATTGGTTATGATCTCTGGGACAGCTTCTTTCTTCCACACCTTTTCTGGAGAAATCATCTTAATCAGGTTTTAATTTTGGCCTGTCCTGCTCACTCTATTCCCACCTGCTTGGACTTGATTGGAAATTTTCCTTTATAAAACTCCTTATTGATTAGCCACTCTCTATGAGGTTAAATGGTTGATGAATTAATTTTTTTCCACTGCTTTTGCAGGCTTTATTGTTCTTCATCATCTAAAAGATTTACAAACTGTGAAATACATTTCATTTATCTCGAGCCTCAGCTGCTCTGCAGGCCCGTGATCTGTTCCCAGGTTTCTAGCCCGTCAACATTCAAAGAAAAAGAACATTTTTAGCCAAGGCTAAAGGCTAAACATCTTTTTTTGTTCTGAGCAAGCAATAAGCTGGAGAAAGGACTGGAGAAACAAAAGCTTCCAACACCTTGCCCAAAAATTCAAGATCCTGATGAATTAGCTGCTTGTTTATTCAGTTGGCTTACACTGTGGCCATGGAATTTAGAACCTTGGTTGGAACGAGCTTTCCCGTTAGCAAGGCTCTGGGTTTCCTTTTGGTTGCCCATGATTATGGGAACAGGGCTTTATTGCTCACAGATTACACTTACAAAATTGAATTGCTCTTTGCTCTTTCTGATTGGTGAAAAATTTGCTCTGCAGTAATAGTTCCAGGAGAGCTCATTTGGATTTGTCAGGCACTGGGATTTACACCGTGGAGAAGGATGCAGGCACTGCAGGCAGCTCCAATCCTTTACTGCTTTCAGGGAAGGGAAGCTGAGTGATTTACATTTGAAAAGTCTACCCAGGCAGCACCTGTCCCTCAAATGCTGGGTTTAGCTCAGGTCTCCCACAGGTGCAGAGTATGGATTTGGAACGTTATGCTCATGAGTCTTCCATTTAACTGCTGTGGCATCAGAGGCTTCATCTCTCCTTAAAAAGATTTATGGAAGATACTGATATATTTTTCAGGAGTTACAGAAAGTAGCAGAGCTGCCCAGTATTTCTCATTCCATCATTATTTCTCCTGAAATTTCCCAGCTGCAGCTCTCTGATAAGTGAGGAAAAATTATTATGCTTAAAATTCAACATTGCTATTCAGCAAATCAGGCCCTGGGCATTCAGGTTGCAGCAGAAGGAAATCAAACCAGTCTGATAGATCTTCACTGTGTATTGGCAAGAGCCTCTGTTGTTGCTACTTCCGAATCAGTATTAACAATCTGGGATTTCCTCTTGTGTGTTCAGGTCGTTTTTCATAGAATCAGCTGTGGGAAGAGTTCCTCGTGCTTCATGTATGACAACATTTGCTCACTCTGTGGGATCTCAGACCCTTTCTCCTGTTTCCGAGCTTTGTGCAAACCCATATCAGTGAGTCTGCAGACAGAGCTTTCCAGAGGTTTCCAAACCTTTCTAGAGGTTTCCAAACCTTTCCAGAGGTTTGCTGCTTGAACAGCATCTTTCTGGGCAGAGACCAGGCCACTTCTCCCTCCTGCCATCAGCCTGGTCCTTTGCATTGTCTGAGGATCTCGATTTTTCACATTTATTAACTCCAGTGTGGACACTTCACACATATGCAGAGTTGTATTTATGATCCTCCTTTCCATTGTTTCTGTCTTTCAAATTGAAGCCACTGAAATGATGATTTTTCTGTAGTGCACATCTGAACACTTCGTATAAGAATATATTCTGATCCATCTTCTAAATCTGAGCTCTTCTGCTTTCACCTTGACAGACTCACAAGGAATCATTGAAGACGTTGTCTTACTGGGAGCTCCGGTGGAAGGAGAAGCCAAGCATTGGAAAGCTCTCACCACAGTGGTGTCGGGCAGGATCATAAACGGCTACTGCAGGTCAGTGTGTGCTCAGTGCCTCGTTAGCCTGGGAAGGGTTTGGGGGATTTACCCCTTTCAAGCACTTTGTAAGTGCTGGTGAGGACATTGATTCAGCAGTGCCAGAGCCTCATCCCTCCAGGCCTCTCCCTCAGATCCATTGGAGATGACAGCTTCAGGAGGCACTTGAAGGCTGTTTGACCGAGCTTTTGGCTCTTTGTGACGCTGGAAGCCCAAGTATGTCCTGTTCATAGAGGGATCCTAAAGCTGGGTCAGTGTGTTTGTGTGTGTAATCTGATATATTCTAAAGCCCCTTTAAATCTCAGCTTTATGTGAAGGTTAAACTGCTTTATTTGAATACAACAGTTAAGTTCGCTGACTTAAAGAATGGGAATTAGAATTTATAAAAGCTTTAAGATGCAGTTCACTTGTGGCTGCTTATGGGGAACAAGATGCGAAAATCACAATGGAAGGGAAGGAGCTCAAGCAAATTGAAGGTTTTTATATTTGGAGTGGGTTTCTGGTCAAGATAGTCCACATGAACAAGATATTTAACTTACAAAGGAAGAATAGCTGGAATAGCTGTAGCAAATTCATTAAGGATGTGAAAGAATACAAAGATTGCCTTCAAAACAAATACCAGCCTTTTAAAACCACATTTAAAACCATTTTGGAAATAAAAGCAGACAACTGTTGTGCAGAGTTGTGGGAGCTGCTGGATGAGAAGAGGGAGGTTCAGAGGCCTGAAACAGCTGAAGCAATCTCAGAAAAGCTATTAAGTATTCAAGTGACAGCTTCAAACCTAATGACTGTGTCTTGGAAGATAATTGTGGCAGGAACACTGCTTACCAACACAATTAGATAAGGGGAAATTAAAAACAAGGAATGAAGCAGGGAAGACTAAGAGCATGGGGAAATAAGTTGAGAAATAACTAGGCAAGAAGATTAGCAAAGAACCTGCAAGTCAAGACAGTTTATAAAGCTGTGAGCCCTCAGGTCAAGGACAGGTGAAAATGCTGCTGGTGTTTTCCATGCACACATCCGTATCAATGCCTACACACGTGCATGGAAGGTGGGGAAGTATTGTGTTACTGTGCTTCTAACAGAGTGTTCTAACTTAAAAAGAAGAATTAAATAAATGAATTAAAGGTATTAAAGGTTAAAACAAGAAATTATCAATCCCGTCTCTCAGCTAGGCTGGAAATGGTTGTTTTTGTCCTCTTTGGATCCCAGGATTTTCAGGGATGCTGGATATAAACATCACTTGCAGTGTTTCTTCGTGTGGCATAAGGAAAATCTGCCTCCCTGGGAGTGCTCTGAGTTCCCCCAAGAACCCATAAATGATAGAAATCATTGCATATAATTGAGTTTACCCAGCAAATATTGTTCCTCCCTGCGTTCTACAAAAATAAATTTCAGTGTAAGAAGCTCAGTGTATCCATTTCCTAGAACACACACACACACATACACACAAAAGATCTTGTTATAGTTTCTAAGCCTGTCTGGCTGTTGGAATAAAATACAGTATGTGTGTGTCTAGGGGTTATTCAGGTAACATGAGGGGCAGCTAGAGGAGGGCATTGAGAGAAATGGGGAATTTCTGTGAGGATTGAGATATGAAAGAAAGATTATACAAACATTGTGTGGTAAGGCCTCACCTGATTCTGATTTCTCTGGTCTCTCACTTGTATGAAAGGTGGCCTCGTTCTGTCACTTCAGGAGTAACTCTAGGTCGGATGAATTACACTGGATAGAATTCCTGTAAGATCAGATTTGAGCCCAGCTGTTGAGCTTCAGTCCTTGTTCTTCTTTGGTTTTGGAGTATGAGGGGACAGGGCAATTGCGAGCCCTGTCAGCTGTCGGAGCTGTCCTCTTCTACTTAACAGCAGCGTTACAAATTCCCAGTGGGAAACCTCACCCAAATCAGTTGGACTGGCTCAGCTTTTGGAAGAACCCACGCCTGAGCAGCGTGGATGTGTTGTAAAGCGTGGATGTGTTGCAGGGCTCTGTGTGCACTTACAACTCCTAGTGTGGATTATTTGGGAGTAGCCAGGAATGGGCACCTGTGCCACGAGCATTTCACGTGCTGCCATCATAGAGCACAAATCCCACTCCTGTCCCACTTCAATCAGCTCTATAGAGCACAGTGGCATTTCAGTGCCCATATTTTATGCTGTTGCTCAGTACAGAAGAGTTCTGTATTTCTTTCTCTCCTCATGCCATGGTCTACCCTGAAACTGTCACAGTGACTTATGGCACTGCTTTAGAGTGGGAACAAACTCTTCCTGGTTCTGTCACTGAAGCCATGTATTTCTACAGTACCTATAAATCAGGAGCACTCCCAGGAGCTTCACAGTCGATATTTATGTCACAACATCAGTGTTGTAAGTCTCATCACCTTTACAGCTTTATGGGCTGGAGAACCTATCAGTACATGAAGAAGATGAAATACATCAATATGCAATCCCTAAGCAAACATAGAAATAAACAGAAGGGTCAGATTTTTAATCTCCCTTCAGGTGAAGAGACTACACCCATGGATCAGGATTGAGTTAAGACTTACACCCCTGTGTCCCAGGAACCCGCCCTGAATCCAGCAAGTGATTCCTGGTGTGATTCCTACATCACACAGACCTGCAGCAGGTCTTGCTCCAGACATCACTGTGCTTCCCAGCCCTTCCACTCTCCTCATGGTCTGAGTGTTTCCCAGCCCTTCCACTCTCCTCATGGTCTGAGTAGTAACACACTGGAAGTGTTCCAGGCCAGGCTGGACAGGGCTTGGAGCAACCTGGGCTAGTGGAAGGTGCCCCTGCCCATGGGCAGGGGGTGGAACAGGATGAGCTTTAAGGCCCCTTCCAACCCAAACTGTTCTGGAATGGAATTCTTTGATTCCACATTGCATTGGCTGGGCAACAGGATTTATTCCCACTCTTCTCTGCTCCAGGGGGGACTGGCTGCTGAGCTTTGTTTACAGAACTTCCTCTGTCCAGCTCAATGTTGCAGGCCTCCAGCCAGTCGACCTGGATAACAGGAGGATGGTGAACATGGACCTTTCCTCTGTGGTAAGTTCTCATATTCTCATTTTTTCTCCATCATCCTTTGCCTGCAGCACTGGAACCCCACACTCACTGCACGGGGAAAGCTGGGGACTGAAGAGAGCCCGTCCAGGTACACTGTCCCCTCTTTCCTGTCTTTGAGGGAACTCTCACCCACACTTCCCTCTGGATTTTGTTGGCCCAGCTAGCGCTCAGCATTGAGCAAAACAATGAGAATCTACCTCTCCTGTTGGATATGCTTGGGGTTTTTTGGTTCTGACATATCTCATATCGGAGATAGAAAATGCTATTACTCCTCAAGAAGGGCCTTGCTGTCACAGAATCATGGAATGGTTTGGGTTGGAAAAAGCCTAGTCCCAACCCCTGTGAGTGTAGATCTGGGGGAGGTGGGATCAGCAGCTGGAAAACGTGGATCTCAAACACGCGCCTGCACGGCAGGTGCAAGCCACTGTCTTATCTTGGTGGAGCCTTCCACACTGCTCAGGTTCATCCAGGGGCAGGCTCCTGGCCGTTGTACCTTGGTCCCTGGGGCTGCAGGAGCCAGAGCTGGTTTGGAATTACAGAAGCTCTGTGATAACAATGATTGGTTTGCCAGGTCCTGCTGCTTTTTCAGAGTGTGTGTCTTCAGGAAATAGGAAGAGATTTACTGGTATACCTGGGAAACATTTCACTTCCTCAAAGCTTTCTGATATCATTAGTGATAAGCCACTGTTAGAACATCTGGCAATATATCTAAGCAATATTCAACTCAATTATCTTAAACTCATCACCGCGTTGCTGTCTCTTCCACAGAAAGATATTTGTGTATCCATATCCAGGGAAACCTTGAACATGCCATCGTGGTTTTTTCCATATCTTAATGTTTTAGTTCACTGTTTACTCTCTGCAAACTGGAAGATGCTCAGCACAAAGCTCAGGATACTTCCATGGTCGGTGTTCCTGCCGTGACAAGCTAGCAAGGACTGTCAGTGTTGCTCTGGAGCTAAAGGCACTTTGAAGAGCTTTCAGACTTTTTGGAACACCAGCTTGCTGAGCCTATAAATACCCAACTGTTCTCAGCTCATTTCATTCATGATAACTGAGCTCTGCACAGCCCTTGGCAGCAGACACAGGGCTTGGTGCTGAGCAGAGAGAACAGACACTTGGAGGAACAAAACAGGGGCTTCCCAGGAGGAAGGGGTTTAGTGGAGGCTTTTAAACATGGTCCATGCATCTTTGCATCTCTCTGGGCTGTCAGCATTTCCACACACTCCCACATCCATTTTCTCACTGTCCCCAGAGCTGCCAGTACTCATTTGCTCCCTGACATCTGTTGCTGGCATGAAAATGGCCCAAAATGCCAGGAGGTGGCACTGGGGTGACATTTCCTGTCAGTCAGTCCATGTCACCCCTCTCTTTCTGAGTTCTCTTCAGAGACCCTTCTTCTAATGACCCCCTGCTTCCTGAAGCATGAAACCCCCCAGAGCCCTGCACGCTTTATCCTGCCTGGATCAGAGCAGCTTCTCCACTCCCCTCAGAGGAGCAGGATTTCCATTTCAGCTGAATGAATAACGTCTGCAGAGCTGCTCTCTGCTCATCTCCCAGAGCTGTGTGTCTGCATCCCGGCTGCCTGGTGCCAGCAGTCAGTCCCAGTGCTGCTCTCCTTCAGAAGGAATTGACACTTCCTTCATCTCACTGCAAAGCTTTGGGGAGGAAAAATGTATATTAAGTAGGTGTCATTGCCTTGATCCATTTTCCAGACCACGGGAAGAAATACAATGCATTCTGGGGAACATTTTAGAAGTAAAAAGAGCTAGAATGGGGAAGGAAATATCCAGGGGCAATATTTTTTAAAGTGGCAAGAAAGCAAAGACGGATTTTGCTGCAAGTACAGTGCAGTAGCGTAACAGAAAAATACATATTGATATTTAGAGATATAAAGAGATGCAGTTGTTTTCTTTATGGAGACCAGCTGCATCCCTGCAGATGCCCTTGTTAGAGGTCCCTCTGAGTGTCCTGCCAGGAGAAGGACAAGCTGTGATAGAAGAATAAAGTGTAGCTGGTGCAAAGATGCTCAGCAGGAAAATATTACAACAGCAGCATCAGTGTTTCTGGCATCTCCTTGTCCATCCATAATGAAAACTGGACTGGATCCAAACAGCTTGATTCTCTCTGCTGTGGTAGCACCAGAATCTTCAAATGAGTGGAGGATTAGGAGCCCTCAGTATAAACAGGAATTCACCTCCGAGGGCTCCATCTCATGTCTCTCTTGATTAGTGTGATTTTTATCTGACTGTCAGTAAAAAAGCAGAGAGAAAAATGTCCTCCCACTCAGCAAACACAGTTATAAAATCCTTCCTCATGGTTACAATGGGGCTGATTTATTCTGTGGATTTATTTGACAGCACCTGTTAGAGACCAAGGAAGTTGTGGAGCTGCAGGGGATTATCCTGATTGCTGTTTGTTCCCAGGGGAGTTTGTTCACTGCAGTCTGAATTAATATTTGAATATTGCAGAACTGCTCAAGGAGCACCTTCAGGGAGGCTCAGGAGTCAGGAACAAGTCAGGAATGGGCAGTTTCACAGCAGCAGAAATCAGGGATGAACTTGCAGGTTTAGAGGCAGTGGAAATGCGTGGCTGGAAGTCTGGTGGAGAGCAGGGATGGATCACAGAATCATGGAATTGGTGAGGGGGGAAAAGCTCTCAAGAGACCGCTGAGGCCAGTCATTCCCTCAGCACTGCCAAGGCCACCACTAACCCATGTCCCCAAGTGCCACATCCACACGGCTTTTAAATCCCTCCAAGGATGGGAATTCCATCCTTGCCCTGTGCCAGGGCTGAACAGCCCTTTCCATGGAGAAATTTTCCCTAATATCCAATATAAATGTCCTCTGGTACAGACTGAGATCATTTCCTCTTGTCCTCTCGCTTCTCACCTGGGAGAAGAGACCAACCCCCACCTGGATCCCCCCTCCTGTCAGCTCTCAGAAAAGGGACCAAAATTCCCATTATGAGGGAAGACAGATTCAAGGCAGTCAGGTACATCAATACCATAAGCAGATGGAAAGTCTGAGTTTTGTGAAATGCAACTGACTTGGCACTTCTGTGAGTCAGGCTTTTTTCCTCCAAACACATTAAATTGTGTTTTTTCCCACTGTATTCCCAAGACTTGCAGCAAAGAATTAATTGTGGTTACAAAATGCGGATTAATTAAGAACACTGGGGAGTTGGAAAGGCAAAAAAAGGTTGCCAGTGTGTCATTGCTCCTTTGTTTCACTTGTTCCCAGTGAGCAGTGCCACCTCCCCAAGGGCAGGATCAGAGGAACAAGAGCTTGGAGCAGAGCTCAGCTTCAGGGAGCTGCCTGGAGGAGCTGGGAGAGCCCCTCTCCCATCAGGGGGACATGCAGAGCTTTGTGGAAACAATTTCATCTGTCTGTGAGGCTGTGAGATCACAGGGATGGCTTCCACACCCCTGGAATCATCAGTGGCTTCATTTTCTGTGCTCCTTCTTGCTGTTGATTTGGGAGCTCCAAGAATCCCACATTAAATACATATTTAATATGTTTTTCCCTTTGGGACACAAGCAGAGGGTGCTGGCAGTGTCACTGTGTTAGAACAGAGGAAGAAACTGAAAAAGCTTTTCCAAACAAAAAGTGCAAACGAGGCCATTAATAACGTGCAGTTTGTTTTTGCTCTATGGCTGACAAACCTCAAAGGCCAATGTCCCTCCTCGCTCCAGCACACACGGATTGCTCGAGCTGGATGTGCTCTGTGGGAGCCTGGGGATGCTCAGTGGCTTCTAAAGGCACAGAGAACCATTTTACAGGACTCATATTTCACAAGGCTGGTGCCCAAATTCCCACATGCCCTGCTCTGGGAACCAGCAGCATGCCACAATTTCCTGCAGATTTACAGGAGGGATTTTCCCATTCCCCCAAGGTGCCTGGAACACGTGTGTGTCCTTCCACAGGGCATTCCCACATTATCTGCTGGAGTGTGTACAGTGTCCACAACTCCCAGCTACCCTGGGCAGGGCTGAATTCCTGGGACTGCAGCTTCTCCTTCAGAAGAGCTGAGGGGACCAAGGGCCACGTTTGAGTGACTCACGGGTGGTTTCTATTTCCATCAAACGCTGTCCAACAGAGGAAATTCACTATTCCTTTGCAGAACCAGCAAAGCTGTGATGCCGTCAAATCTTTCTCCTGTGGAACAACTGGCATCACAAATCACCTTTGATAGATTTTCTCTTCCCCCTCAGAGCACTTTGCATGTGGAAAGGGGACAGTTCCTGCAAGTGCAGGCGCTGCACCCCCTGTCCTTTCCTGCTTTGCAGTGGGTGGGTCTGTAGCTGTTGGCTTTGCAGGCAGCTTTCCCCATCCCAGCCCTTCCTGGAGCAAAGCAGTGGGAGTTTTCCCAAAGTACTGTTCAGCTGGGTTCTGCAGGAATGGCCACACAGAGCCCAGGCAGGTGAATTAAGGATAGAAAATTCAGCTTTTAATTTCCTGTCTTCTACTGGAACACGAACGCTGATTCTGTATCATTCTTCTGCTCCCTTTGAGCTCCCTTTGTGACCTCCTCAGCTAACATGGAAACAAAATCCCAGCGCAACAGCCAATTAAAAGTTGTTAATCAAGGGGAAGGCTGACTTTGCTGACACCTTGGGCACCTCATGGGTTTGAGATGCTGCAATGAGAGCAGCTGAATTATTGATAGGAGCTGAATGTCACTGAAATACCACAAAGGTGTCACTGCCCCGGTGACACTGGGGGAAGGGGAGGGCTTAAACTTGCTGCAAATCCCAGTGTGGTGGATTTGGAGGATATCACATTGCTGAGGAGAGGTGTGGCACTACTCCAGCTCCTGCAATTCCCCAAATGCCCAAGACTTCTTGTCCAGACACATTATTGCCATCAGCTCATGAGGGATGAGTCAGAACAGGTTGTTGTCCCCAAAAGCAGCAAAAATTCCTTTTAGTTAACCTCAGGTGACCTTGTTTTGTGGGGTTGGGCTGAGAACCTGGTCTGAAAACAGCAGAGATTGTAATGTTTGAGCTGCCAAATCTTGTGTATTCCCGGAGCAAGATGTGGAGAGGAAGGGTGGCAATCCCTTTGGGTGTTACAGGAGTCACCCTGCTTCAGGCAGGTCCTGATACATCCTTCTGGTTATGGACACTGAACCTCATCTCAGTGTTTTGTGTGGAATCCTGAAAAATTTTCTATAATCCTGGTGTGATCAATATGTCCAGTATTTTGGGTCACCAGTGGCCTGCTGTGGTTTCTAGTGTCAGACACCTGGGTCCCCTAAGCCCTTTCTAGGAACACTCCAATTCTGTGTATCAATCCAGTCTTTATTTTTGGGATCTCTTGTCCTCCATGGCCCAAGACATTATGTTCAAATTATTCCCCAGTGATAATTATATGCACAGTTTATGCTAGGTCTTTTGAAACACTCTTTAAACCATCAAATTTAAATAATTTCCACTTGGATTAGCACCAAAACATGAGTATTTAATTATAGCCACCTTATACACAAGTGGCGGTCGCCGGGGAGAGCGTCAACAAAAAATAGTCAACAGCAGCTCCACAAACAGTTGAAAAATGAATGGAAGAGCTGTTTCCTTCAGTGGGACGGCTTGGAGTGCTTTACCTGGGAACAGAGGGACATTTGTGAAGGCACGTTTCCCTTGAAACTCTTTCAAGGACTCTTTTATTAATTCAGAATATTAATTCCTAATTCTGTGCTGCCTGTTGTCACTGACGTACAGCTGCTCTCCATCGTGTCCCTTAGACCTCCAGAACTTGATTCCTCCATTTGCTTCCTGTGTTTTCTTGTTATATTCTGTATTTTACTCCTCTCCATCATCCTCTTGGAATTGCTGAAGGTAAATTGAAAGTAAAGCTGGCAGAGGTTTTCAGCAGTGGATGAATCCAGCAAAAGCCAGTGATTACTCAGAATTTTCAACACTGATCACAAACCATATCAAAGTTTGATGGAAAAAACTCTTGGAAAAAGCTCTTGCCTTGGTGTGGAATTGCCTTAGGTAACTGAGGGGAACATCCCTCAATTACCACCCCAGAGGTGACAATGAGGATCAACCGTTGTGGCTGAAACATGATTGCAGGAAAAAATTATAGTCTGGCTCAAAAAATATCACTGCAAGGAAAGGAGAACTTTTACCAGTCAAGTGAGTTTTAAAATGAGAAGAAAAATAAGAATTGAGTGCCTTATTCTGTCCCCAAAGACTGTGATTGGGCGAAGGGAAGATGTCAAAGCAAAGCCTCTGAGCCTCAGCAGAATCAGTCTTTATTCCCTCAGTTTGTCAGAGCAGAAATAGAAACATTAAAGAGGAATAATGCAAATGGCATTGTCAGGATTTCCAAAATAAATTCAGATCTGTCAGTTTTTCCTCAAATATATTTTTATTGGTTTCTCCAGGACTGCTGGTGCCCAGGATGCACCATTGCTGCAAGTGCCAAATTCAATTGGTGAATTGAATCCATTTTTAATAAATCCATTTAAATTGCAGCTTCTGAATTAGTGGATGTATTCACTGTCCTCACTTTGAGAAAACATTGTTTCCTGACAATCCAAACAGAAGAATTTTATTCCTATTCTAACTTCATTCAGCCACAGCCTGTGTCAAGGTCTGTTGAATGTTTTCTGGTTCCTGCTGTGGAATCTGCTCTGCCTCTGGATTTTCCACCTTCTCTGCCCAGACAGCATCAGGGCTTTGCCATGAGCTGTCAGAATACTGTGGGAAACAGCCAGGACATTTTCTGCCAGGCTGAGAGTTGGGATTGTTCATCCTGGAGGAGAGAAGGCTCCAGGGAGACCTTAGAGCCCCTTCCAAGGCCTAAAGGGGCTCCAAGAGAGCTGGAGAGGAACTTGGGGCGAGGGCCTAGAGGGACAGGACACAGGGAGTGGCTTCCCACTGCCAGAGGGCAGGAATAGATGGGATATTGGGAAGGAATTGTTCCCTGGGAGGGTGGAGAGGCCCTGGCACAGGGTGCCCAGAGAAGCTGTGGCTGCCCCTGGATCCCTGGAAGTGCCCAAGGCCAGGCTGGATGGGGGTTGGATCAACCTGGGATAGTGGAAGGTGTCCCTGCCCATGGCAGTGGGTGGAATGGGATGGGCTTTAAGGTCCCCTCCAACCCAAACCATTCCAGGATTCTGTGGGTGCCCTCTGTCAGGCAGGATGTATCCAGACTTGGAATTAAGGCTTACACTGACACGTGGGAATATCTGTGACCGGAGGAGCCTGCCAGCTTGGCAGAGCTGACTGGATTTTGAGGGATAACCTGGCAGAGCTCAGGAGCCCTGCAGTCCATCAGCCTGTGCCACCATTTGGGCTGTGTGGGTTCGGAGGCAGCATCCAGAACGGAGGAGTTTTTGGAAAGCAGCAGGACATTTGAGCTTCTTCCCTTCTGTACTGACAGCTCCCAGAACTGGCAGTTCGGTTCAGAGCAGGGCTGGACTCCAGTGCTTTTCCTGGACAGCACATTCACTGCAGCTTTGGGAAAGGGAGAGTGAACAATAACAATACCCAGAGGGGCTGAGCTGGCTCTGCAGTTGGGTTTCACTCTGTCTGTGACACCCAGGGCAGGTGAGGGCTCCTTGAAGGTGAGCTGTGATTATCCACTGAGCTCCAGAACCTGCAGCTCACTCCAGGAACTCCTTCATCCCCCCTGATAAAATACCATTTTCTATGAAAACAGACAGTATTTGCCAAAAGGGAATCCTGAAGGATCCCCTCCAAGGTTGTTGCTGCCCCTGCTGAAATAACCAAGCTCTGCTGAGATGTTTGAACTTGAGGGGATCTTTTGCTGCAGAATAAAGTTGCTCTTTGGACATGATGGGCTCAAAACACACGAAAGCAGTGAAATTCTCAGGTGTATGAGTGACCTGTGCATTCTCCACCACACTGCTTGCCTGCACAGTGATTCCCTGTGAATCCTTAGGGGGTTTGGTGAGGGGGAGCAGGAGGAAGGCACAGCTGAGCTGCCCTGTCCTTCACCTGCCCGCAGGGAGCAGAAGGGCGAGAGACACTCAGCTGAGCTCTGGCAGTTCCGCAGCCCTGCAGAGCATTTGGAGCCACGTGCACTCCTGTGTTGGCTGCTCAGGATGGGTGGAGGAGCTTTTATTGAAGGGCACTGGACGGGATCTGAAGGTTCTTGGCTCTGGAGTGAGCAGTGAAGTGTTATCTGGCTGTGTCGAGCCTGTCCCTGTGACATCAGTGTTGGGATATCAGTGTTGTGACGGAGTCCTGCCTGTGCCTGAGTCTGTGGCAGAGCCAGGATCGTGTGGAATGTCTCCCTTCTCCTGGCCCTTTCTCTGCCCTCCCCTGGGCAGCACCTCCTCCGTCACATGCTGTGTTCCTGTGGGTCAAACCGGAGAGAAGCCGGGACTCTTAATCCCCTATATCGAACAGAAACACTTCCCTGGGAATTTAATCATCACAACTAATTGTGCTCAGTGACATTTTTGATACTTTTGAGTGGATTTGGACTTGAAAACCTTTCCAAACGTGCTGAGCTGACTGGCTGATGAATCCCCCTGGGCAAAGCCATCAGTTTGTCCTCTGGAGATCCCCCGGTGCAGTGTTGGAGTCCTGGGCAGCAGCAGTGCCAGAGGCAGCTGGCTCGTGGTTCCAGTGAGTCAAAGCAACCATAAAGTCAAATATGGCTGGGAGAGGTCACCTAAACAATCCCAATAAACCCACCCCCCTGCTTTCCTTACAGCAAGCAGAAATGTGTTTGCTCTGGTGCCGAGCACACTCTTCCTTTTGTCCTGAAATTCCCCTTGTCCTTGAAATTCACCTTGTTGTGACAAATATTCAAATAGTTCTTTATTTCCCTTTAAAGTTTTTATTGATAATGTTGTAGATGTTCCCCTCCCATCTCCAACGCCACCTACCCAGCAGAGGAATTCAGCCTTCCAGATTGAAGATGAAAACAGGCTTTAGAGAGCTGGAATTGCTGGATTTTCCCACCAGAATGGCTTTAAAGTGGCAAGGAAGTTTGTTCGCTGTTCTTTTACTGGTGGCTCAGTACAGCAGAGAAGAGTTGTCCCTCCTTTTACACTTCTCAGGGATTGCACTGGTCCAGCTTTATGGAGTCTTTTCCTGGGCTGTCCTAGAGACAGGAGTGAGTTTCGATGGAAGAGACTGTGGAGAGCTGCAGTAGGGACAGACTCTCATGAGGTCTCAGCTTCTCTTTCAGCTGCATGAGCTCCTCAGAATGGCTCATCCCCAGCGTCTCTCGGGGATCATGGTTCTCAGGGAAGTGAAATTCCCTGTTGTTTTAGTGGAAGCTGCTGGATCCTGAAGAGTAATGAAAATCAGTCCTTAGGGTAGCAGAGGAAATTAGTTCTCTCTGACTAATGACTCAGTAACAACAGGCTGAGCATTCCCAAGCCAGGGCAGGCAGATGGTGTGGCTGGAGAGGTTCTGAATGCAGCAAACCAAGAGCCTTCAGCCCCTGCTCCCAGTAACTCCAGTGCCTTCCTGTGTCTCCCCACCCTGTCCAAGCTGTGCTCATTCCTTCCTCCAGCCCCCCTGACTGAGCAGTAAAAGGGTTGTATTTTTCCAGAGGACAGTGTCCAGCTCCCAGTTCTCCCGTGGTTATTTTAATTAACAAATCTCTTCAAAACATCCAGAGCCCGCTGGGCCATCTGGACAGATTCAAGTCACATCTTTGTATTCCTGATGTGCTGATTAAGTCCTTCAGTTTGCTCCAAGCCCTCCGTGCAGCCAAATGTCCCCCTCCGAAGCTGCTTCACACAAACAGCTCAAGGGGTTGGATTTGTGGAGAAGAGGTTGTCTTTAGCTTTGGGAGAGGTGTGCTGGGAACGCTGGTGCTGGCACAGCCATGAATCCCAGATTGGTTTGGGTTGGGAGGGACCTTAAAGCTCATCCAGTGCCACCCCCTGCCATGGGCAGGGACACCTTCCACTGTCCCAGGTTTCTCCAAGCCCCGTCCAGCCTGGCCTTGGACACTTCCAGGGATGGGGCAGCTGAAGGATTGCTCTGGCACCAGGCAGGGGCAAGCAAGAGATGAGCAGAGGGTCCAGGGCTGGCATCTTTACAGAGCCCTGTGAAGAGCTCTTACCACCATCATCCCTTCCTGGGGGAGTCACGCCTGTGTCTGAGAAGCAGGAAACCTGGAACTGAGGTTACAGGTATTCTCTGCTGTGGAAATTCCCTAATTACTAGCAAGGTTTGGGAAAATAAAAGGCCAAGACAGCTCTCCAGCTCGGTCAGGAAGATTTAAACTGCTAAAAATTGGATTTACCAGAGATGCTGAAATATCTGGGGATGTTGTTGGTACATCAAGCGCTCGGGACACCTGGAATGGAGAAGGAATTTCAGCCACGTGGCTTTTAGCATCAAGAACAATCACCTGCAGAGGAGATTTCCTCTCCTTCTGTGCCCTGGTTGGAAAGGAGCTTTCCAACACCCATCTCAGAAGGGGTTATCTTATCGTGGAATTCATCTTCCAATAAAACTGTCTGTGTTTTTACACATACTGTTGGCCTTTATTTGCTTTGTGAACCCATAACTCTTGGGCTCCTGGTTTTATATGGGACGGGATGGATCAGTGCAGCTTCCAGCCAAGAACCTCAGCTTGGTTGCTGTGTGAAGTTTAATGGCTGCATCCTAATTTAAATAAGACAACCCTGGCTTTTACAAGGGAGCTGAGGCACCTGAAGGACACCTTTAGCAAGAGCAGCTGAACTAAGAGAACTTTTCTCCTGCCTGGGTGTCTCTCCCCAGGGCAGAGCTCCTTCTCTTACCCTCCTGGCACCCAGGATTTGGGGGGTGGAACTCAACCAGGTCCAGGCTTTTAAACATCTCAGAGGAAGAGTCACCCAGCACCAGTGTGTGCCCCAAACACCGCAGCCACTTCAGGCTGGTCAATGGACACCTGCACGTATCCAGTGGTGGAATCACCACCCCTGGAAGTGCTCAAAAAACATGTGAATGTGCCACTTGGGGACGTGGGTTTGTGGTGGCCTCAGCATGATGGACTTCATGATCATAAACATCTTTTCCAACCTTAACAATTCCATGATTCTGTGATTTTTTCCGACCTCATTCTTTCCGTCTGTCAGAGCCAACCCCAAGTCTCTCAGCAGTGGTGGCTGTTGGGATGAAGAACTTGGCTGAGCTGGATCCCTGTGGGTTCCCCACTTACAGGATTCTTGTTCCCTGCAGGTGAACGGCCACCTGGACTACATGAAGCAGATGGACACAATCCTAAAAGCCGTGGGCATTAAAACCAAGGAATGCCAGCCAGAAGAGAAGGGCAGTGGAAGTCTTTTTTCCCCTCAAGCCAAGAAATCCCAGCGGGCAGCCGGCAGTGAGGCTCGGGGAGAGGAAAACACCAGGAAAGAGGAGGACGAGGCTGGGGGTGAGGCTCTCCCAGCCGGCTGCGCTCACCGACGGGATTCCTCCAGCTCTGCCCTGGGAGAGCCCTCGCTGCCCTGCCCGGACTGCTCACACAGCACGGACAGCAAGGGCCAGGCAGTGGGGAAAGGAGCAAATTAAGGCAGAGCTGCTCAGCCAGCAGAAAAACCGCTGTCACAGCACATCCGCGGCACTGGGATTCCCAGAGGATGGAGCTGGCGGAGCTGCAGCTGCAGTTTCCAGCCCCTCCGGAGAAAAGCGTGGCACTGGCGTGGCACTGGATCACAGCGTTTGGAGGAGCCGCCCGCGGCACCTCCCCCAGGCGAGAGAGGGCTGGTTCCTGCCTGAGTCTGCGCTGCTCCTCAGGAATCCAAGGCAGATCCCATCCAAGTCCTCGCAGGAAGCAGCTGCACCCCTCGGCACCGTGTCCCTGCTGTGACTGGGGAAAGCAGGTGGCACTGAGGGGATTTTCAGCATATCACAGAGAGGGAAATTCATTACTAGGAAATTAAAAACATCTTTCCACTGGAGATGAGTTTGGTTTGAAGATCTCAGGTGTGTTCCAGGCTCTGCCTGCCCCACTCCGGACGGATCTGCATCCGCTCTCCAGCTCTGCTGACCGGGAGGGGAAAGGCTCAGGCTGCCAGGTTCATTCCCCGACCTGCAGCAGGTTTGCTGCCAGGGCTCAGGCACTTTCCCATCTCCAAGACTGTTTCCCTGTCTCCAGGCTGGGGTTGGTGGGTGTTGGAGGCCCTGTTCCTGTTGGAAACGTGTTTGGGACCCTGGGTGAAAGCAGCAGGAAAACCGAGGGGGTTTTGGATGATTTATGAAAATTCCTCCTGGGCTCTCCAAGCCAGCAACCCACTGAGACTTTCCTTTTGTGTCCCACAGACATCTCCAGCCTTAAAAGCCCCCTCCAGACATATTTTTAATTAGCTTAGAACAAAACCAGTCCTTGGCACAGGATAAACATGGATCTGTTTGGTTTCTACCTCCTTCCATAAAAGTGAATTGGCTCCACTCTTCATCCCCAGTCTCAGAGCAGAGGGAAGGACCGGGCTCCATCCCCTGCCAGCACAGCTCCAGAACCATGTGGGAATGATCCACATCTTCCATAAAAGCCCCTTTCCTGGCCTGTTTTGCTGCTGAGACCCAGAAAATGCATCTGGCAGGAGCGTGGCAGGCGGGTAACCCCCCCTCTGTCTGGGGCACCTCTGGGGTTTTATGCTTTGGCACAAGGGAGGGTTCAAACTCTCCCACCCCCCATCTGGAATTGTCTCACGAGAGGGGAAACAGTGGGATTGCACCTTCCAGTTTTGGTTCACACAGCGTTCTCTCCCTCCTCCTCCTCCCTGATCCAGCAGCCACATTAATCCCCCCTCTCCTTCCATCCCCAGCTTCCTGCAGACCTTACCTGCAGATCATTCCTCATGGAGTCAGACACAGCTGTGTTTGGGGGTGGCACTGTGACCTAGCAAAGCACCATGGTTTGGATACAGTGCCTGGCAATTCCTCTCCCTAAATCCAACATCCAGGGGGGCTCAGACCTGCCCAGCTCCGATCTGGAGCGGTGCCTCGCTGCGGAGACAGGAGGGACCGGCTGTGGGATCCCACGGGGACGGGGCTGTTTTGCCAGCTGGTGTTGATGCTGTTGGCTGCAGGGGTGGGGTGGGATTTCTCTGCTCATCCCAGGGTTTGTCCACAAGCAAACACTGAATTACACAGAACTGCCTGAATGAGACAGTAAGGAATTATTGCTTTTGAATGTTTGGCTTGAGGAGGTCTCTCTCTCTCTATCCATCTCATGTGGCTGATTTGGTACCTAACAAACTTCCAGATTCCACGGTGACTTTTTCTGCTCCTTTTTAGCTGGAGTTGTAGTCCAAGCTTGTATTTATGTAAAGCCGTTGTGGGAAGGTGCACATCTTGATCTCAGTGCTCGACACCAGCCCCAAGCTCCATCTGTGGCAAAATGCATCGAACAGTTTGGGGTTTGAACCTGTGCTCAGCCCTTGGCGTGTCCCGGTCACTCATCCCTGGCTCCCAAGGGATTTGTGGCAAATAAATGCCAGATTGGTCATACAAACTCCTGGTCAGTTCTGGAGTATCCGTGGGCAATGTGGAAAGAAAACTAATGAGAGTGCCCTGACGTGTGGCTGCTTCTTCCAGCATCCCGTATCCAGGAGATGCTCTGTGTCGGTTTGGATAGTGGGGAGTTCCAGGAGCACAGTCTTGGAATTAGGCAGAAGGCTTGGAGGGAGGGGGTCCAGGGAGGGCACAGCAGCCAACTGCCAGCCCAAAGGCACTTGAGGAAGAATTTACTGAAATAATTTGTTTTATTGATCTTTTGAAGTGCCCACTTGCCACATTTACTCAGTGTTCCCTCTGCTTATGGCTCTGGGGAGGGGAAATCAATTTTTAAATTGTCATTTAAAATACAATATTCCTTTAGATTCTTATTTGAAGGGGGGAGAAGGTGTATTTTCTAATTGCATCATCGAGGATGTGATGGACTGTCGGAGGGAAGTGCGATGGTCCTGTGCCAGGAGTGGGAAGCTGTGGGAGGGAGCCTGTGAGAGGAGCCGATCCCGTTACTACTGTGAGACACCCACAGAGCCGCAGTGAGTCGCACCCCACACCCCCACTGAACACCCTAAAATCAGTGCTGGACGTTCTGCACCACATCCAGCCCCCGCAGCGCAGCTCTGCGTGACGAGACACGGCGGTGCCACTGAGCTGGAACTCGCTGTGTGACAGGAACCTGAGACAGACACGACTCCGGCGAGGAGATCCAGCTCCAGGAAGACGTGATGTTCTGTGGGCTGAAGCAGCCCCAAAGCTCAGTGCTCCTGCTGAAGCAGCCCCAGACCTCTTGTCCATGAGCCACAGGATGTGTTTCCACCACTCCCCTCGGAGGAGATCTGCTGAGCTCTGTGTGCAAAACCAAGCCTTGGTTTGAGGTTAGGGAGATGGAGGGTTTGGAGCCCGAGGTTCAGACTCACCAGAGATGGAAAGGTCACGGGAGGGGTTAGGGAACGGGGAGCAAAGGAAGGATGAAGGAGAGACACAAGGCAGGTTAATTCAGCAGCAGCACCTGGCTTTGCACGGTTTGATCCTCCTTGTGACAGTGCCCGGGGCCGCCGTCCCCTCCGTGAGCTGCACCATGTGCTGGAACAGGGAATTCGGGAGATGGCTTGTGGCGAATCAGCCCCCAGAGCGTTTGTGTTGGGCTCCTGGGGGACCATTCCCAGCACACAGAGCTGTGTGAGCCCCGCTCAGGCCACGGGGGTGCCGAGCTGCAGCTCCGTGTCCGGGGGCTCCGCATCCCAAAGGCTGACGGAGCGGGCGCCGGGGCCCGGCGGGGCCGGGAGCAGCCGGGGGTCACTCCCCGGTGCCCCGGAGTCGACAGAGTCGGTCTCGGCCTGCAGGGTGAGGACGTTCTTGAGGGACGTGGCAGCGCGGGCCCCGCTGTTGGAATTCCTCATGGACAGGGAGATGGCGCTGGGCCGGGGCTCCCCGGAGCGCCGGCAGCAGGGCAGGAATTTGCCCATGGCTCTCTTGAAGTCCCTCATGAAGAGCGGGTAGATGATGGGGTTCATGGTGCTGTTGCAGTAGCCCAGCCAGGTGAGCACGTCGAAGAATCCGGCCGGGACACAGCCACAAACTGCCTGGGGGAACACAGCAGGGATTAGCGGTGTCCCCCGGCTCAGCCCAATCCGGAGGGGCTTCCCAGGCATACCAACATTCCCCTTTCAAAGGAAACCTTCAAATCCCTTCTGAAGGGTTTTTTCCTTGCTGTTGCTCCCTGGGAAAGTTGCATCCTTGGTCCCGGAGGTCCAGCAAGACCTTCAGGTGCCTCCAACTGAACGCAGCTGGATTCCAAAGGAAAAGCTTCTGGAAACTCGACATAAAACCCCCACAGGTTCTTACCTGTGCCACATTGGTGACGAAGAAGGGCAGCCAGGCCACGAAGAACATGCCCAGGAGGATGCCCAGGGTCAGGCTGGCCTTCAGAGCCTTCTTGCTGTGCTTGTTGGTGAACCTCCTGCTCTCGCTGCCGGCCAGGGGCTGGCTCGGGGCGCGTGGGACCTGCGGCCGGAGACAGGGAGTGGTGGGCAGCTCTCCCCGGCACCAGCACTGGCCTCTGCCCAAGAAAAGCGGCATTTGGTGCTCCAGATCCTGCAAAAACCCTGCCGGTAATTCCCTTCTCCGAGGGGCAGGAGCAGGGCACGCACCCCAAGCCCTGAAGCACAAATTAGGAAGAGGAAGCAATAGAAACCCTCAACATTGAGAGTATGACTTTACTTACGTTTCTCATTAGGCTGCTCTTTAGAGAAAAACCCAGCTCAGTCCACATGAGGATAAAGCTGCCCTAAACAGGCAGCACCAGCTGCTGATTCCAGCAGCAAACTAATTATGTTTTTAAAAGCAGGACATGAAACATTTCAGCCTCCAAACACCATAACCCAGCCCTCCATCCCCTCCTGCAATCTAAAATTAAGTGATTATTCAGCCCTCCTCTGTCATTAAAGGATGCCCTGTTGCCACTCAGATTCCGGCCTAAAAAGGGAACAAAAATCTCTAAAATGAGATGAGGATGAAAAAGGTTAAAAGACTAAATTTGAGGGTACCCTGGCTGACACCTTGTTTCTCAGCCAGTTTGGGGCTTCAAGGAACCTTTTGAGCCTCAGCTGAAAGACAGCAGGATGGATTCTGCTCTTCCATGGCACAGCAAAGCCCCTGAGCATCCCCTGACTCTCTTTGTGGAGTCCAAAAACCCGGCATCCTGCGAGAAAATAAACACTTTATGATATTGTCTGTTTGCTCTTTGATTCTCCTTTTCCTTTTGACCATCTGGTGCAGCTTATCACATGTGGGGGAGCTGGCCAGCGTCCTGGCTCTGCTCTTGGAGAGAACAAACTAAATCAAGGTATTTAAAGGCAATTAAGTTTGTCTTTTCCCTGTAGGATATGAGGTCAATAAAGCCTATTAGAGGGAATTAAAGCTGTTAGATTTAGTGCCAATTACCTTCTCCTGGAGAAATACAAACAAGTGCAGCCACGTTTTTGTTATAAAACCCACACACTCCGGTTCCACCGGCGGGCGCACGAGGAGGGGCTTGGCAGCTCCTGTTATAGACCAGGTAACAAAAATAGAAGCTTCTGTTCAAAATAAGGTGCTCTCAGGAATCTGGCATTTGCTATTAGCTAAAATCCTTCTCCCCCGTGTGTCTCACACCCACCACGGCCAAGATTTACAAGTGGAAAGTCAGATAAGATTAAACCCCTCGGGGATGACGCCAGCCAAGAGGGGGGTGAAACTGCATTTATTTTGCATGGCTGAGCATTTTTGCCTGAATCTTATTTATTTCTCTGCTTCTGCTCACGCTATTTCTGTGCTCACAAGCAGCTCCAGAGCTCTCCATTTCTGGGACAAGGCATGGGGCACCTCAGAGGATATCAGAGAAGTGGATGTTGCCCAGAATCTCCCTCCCTGCGGTTGTCAAAGCTGGCTCCGACCCCGAGACCAGGAGGCAGAAACAGCCCGGGGACGCAAATTCAACGTCCCCGTGGGCACCTTACCTGCAGCATGGCCTCGTCGGTGGCCGCCACATTGGAGGCGAGGGAAGCCACCTGCACCGCCTGCTTGCGCGCGGCCAGCAGGATGCGGCAGTAGGTGAAGGAGATGGCGGCGGACGGCAGGAAGAAGGTGAGGCAGGAGGCCACCAGGGCGTAGGGCAGACTGACCAGCAGCCGGCACTGGTCCTCGTCCCCACGGCCGGTGACGTTCAGGGGCCGCACCTCGAACTCCAGCTCGTGCCACCCCATCTTGATGGGCAGGAAGGAGGCCAGCGCGGCCAAGGTCCAGGTGGCCAGGATGAGCGCCAGGGCCCTGCAGGACGTCATGCGCAGCTTGTACCTGAGCGGGGACGTGATGAGCAGGTAGCGGTCCAGGCTGATGACGCAGAGGTTGAGGATGGAGGCGCTGCAGCACATGACGTCGAAGGAGGCCCAGAGGGAGCAGAAGTCCCCCCGCAGCACCCAGCGGCCGTAGAGCTGGTTGAGCATGGCCGGGGGCATCACCACCAGCCCCACCATCAGGTCCGACATGAACAGGGACACCAGGAAGTAGTTGGAGGTGTTGCGGAGGGAGCGCTGGGTGACGATGAGGAGGATGAGGAGGAAGTTGCCCGCTGTGGTCAGGAGGATGATGAAGCAGAGGAAGGCGGCCACCCAGCTGCTGCCCACGAGCAGGGAGTGCTCCCCCAGCACGCTGGCATTGGGGGCCCCCAGGTCCCCCTCCATGAGGAGCCGGGGGCAGGGCTGGCTCTGGGGCTGGGGACCTTCTCTGGCGTGGCCTGTGCTACGTGATCATCGCTGGGGCCAGGGAAGGAGGATCATCTCTCTCCGCTCTGTGTCCCTCCTCCCTTCTCTCCTCCTCCTCTCCCTCTCTTCCCCCACTCTCTCCCTTCACTGGCACTCAGGGCAGAGTGACATTCCCAGGAGCCGATCAGCAGGACCAAGGTTCCCTCCCCATTACTCACAGCAGGTCCTCGTCCCTGTAAATCCCCCTGCTCTGGGATGTCCCTGGACACTGCTTCTGGATGCTGGGGATGAGCTGGATGGCAGGATACTCGAGATGCCAGGGATGGCAGGATGCTCTGGATACTCTTCTGATGCTCTGGATACTCTTCTGATGCTCTGGATGCACTGGACCAGGGAATAATAAGACACCGAGATTCTCTGGATGCTCTGCACTCAGGATACTTCATATGCTGGGGATGCTCTGCATCCCAGGATATTCCAGATGCCAGGGCTGCTCTGTACCCAGGATACCCTGGATGCTGGGGATGCTCTGGACTCCAGGATGCTCCAGATGCTGGGAATGCTCCGGCCCCCCCGAGGCTCAGCTCTCGCCCCCCAGCTGGGCTGGGCTCCCTGCAGAGCTCTTTCCCCGGGATCCCCGAGCTCCTCCGTGCCCGGCGCTGCCGCTGCTGCAGCCGGAGCCGCCAGGAGCGGCAGAGCAGCCCGACGCGAGGACCGGGATGCTCCCAGCCAAGCCCGCCCGGGAGGAGGAAGATCCGGAGTGTGGGAAGGGATCTCTCCCGCGGCAGAGGAGCGTCCAGCCCGCAGGGAGGTGAGAGAGCGGGTGTGTGCAGGTGCCAGCCCGACTTTCACCTGCTGCTCTGGACGCACGGCAAAGGATGCAGAAATGCCGATCGAGGAGGTGGGGCCGGGGGGGAGAGGAGGAGATGAAATGAAGCGCTAATGAAAACAGGGATCTGGGCTAAACTCCACAAAGTGGCAGCCGGAGAGTTCCCGTTTCTGCCTTAAAGAGACAGCCCCGTGCTCTGCCTCCCCTGCCATCTCTGCCATCTGTGCCAGCGCTGGAGCCCTGGCTGGAGGCACCTGGCAGCTGGACCAGCAGGTCAGTGGCCAAGCCCGGCCGGCAGCTCCGAGTTCAGGCTCCATCCTCCACACTGGGCGATAAAAAGCAAAATTTTGCGAAGTCAAATAAAAAACCAACCAACAGCTGCACACAACAGCCCTCAGGAGCAGCCAGAGGACTCGCTGGCAGATATTCAGCAATGTGCAGCCAGGGATGGAGGAGCAGAGACAAGGGAGAGCCTGGCCCCTCTGCTCCAGGGCTATTTGGGCTGTTCTCCGGACAGCCCAGCTCCCTGTCTGAGGGGCAGTCTGGCATGGACCCACGGCAACCTGCCCTTTAGCAAGTGGGAGGCAACACGTGAGAGGAGCCAGCCCAGAAAACCCTTCTGAGTCTCTCTGTGCTGCTGGGAATTCGGTGCTGCCACCTCTGCACCCAGGGCAAACACCTTGGGGTGCTGGGCAGGGACTGACTGGGGTTTTTTAATTACCCAGCTGCCCAAAGGAGGGGTTTTCCCTACAAATGGCTGTGATTTCTGCTGGGGGAGACCAGAGCTGAGGGCAGCGGCTCCAGCACAGACCAGAGCTGAGGGTGTGCCCCTGGCACCCACCCTGTGCTCCCAGGGCCAGGCACTGCCAGCTGCTGCCCATCCCTCCCCCAGTGCCCACCAAAGCTTTCCTTAACGCACTTCCCCTGGGAAGCTGTGCTGCAGATGTGGGGTGAGAGCCAGCTGTGCACACTGCACCCCCAGCGCTGCCCAGCCACCCACCCCGGGACAGGAATCGGCCTCTTTACCAAGTCCTGCTTTTCTAATCACCTTTCCAGCAAATCTGTTGTGTTTTTCCCAGTGCCCGAATGGGCATTCCAGGCCTGGAAACCATCTCTGAGCAAGGGACAGGGAGGTGGAAGGCACAGGGACACAGCCCACACACACACACAGTTATCCCCCAGGATCTCCGTGTTGGGCTGCCACTGGCAAACAGCTGCTGCCACTCGTGCCAGGACAGGCTCTGCCCTCCCTCTGCTTCCCCAGGACCCTCTCCTTGGATGCTCCCAGCCAAACCTCCCCGGCCGCCTCAGCGTCACAGTGTGCTGGCAGGAGTCCCGGGGCAGCGCACGCACACGCGAGCTCTGATCGCAGCAGGAGGTTTCCTTAGAAAAGCGTTTGCCCCAGGAAACCCTCACTTCCCTGGCCCATCTGTGCTGGGAGCAGAGAGAAACCCCACCCCAAGCCCACCCTGAGCAGCCTCCCCAGCCAGGATAAGTGAAGGCAGCAGCACAGATTTATCCCAGCTGGATCCACAGTAACGCTCAGTGAGGAAGTGATGCCACAGTGCAAAGCCAGGCTTCCTTCTCAGCCCTGCTGCATCCCAGCATTAGGAACATCCCAGTCTGGCTCCAGAGCTTTTGCTTCTGAGAAGGTGACTGGATCAGAATCATGGAAACGTGGAATGGTTTGGGTTGGGAGGGGCCTTAAAGCTCATCCCATTCCCAACTCCTGCCATGGGCAGGGACACCTTCCACTGTCCCAGGCTGCTCCAAGCCCCATCCAACCTGGCCTTGGACACTTGCAGGGATGGAGCAGCCACGGCTTCTCTGAGCAGCCTCTTCCCAACATCCACAGCACGTCCTCCACACGTGGGAGGTTTTGTACACTTGGTTTGGATGTGTTTGCTGGGGAAGTGGATCTGAACTGATTGAAGCAAAATGTGTTTAAAAAAACCTGCCTGAAAATGAGGTCCAAATCCCATTATCCTACCACTGTCCCTGCAAAAGCTCCGTGCTGGCAGCTCTCCTGGCCTGCCTGTGCTGTCTCCCTGCGCTGCATTTCTGGCCACATCTGCAGAGATCATGGACTCCACCAGTGCTGCTCTCCAGTACCACTGGCAAGGAAAGCAAAACCAGGTTGTCAACAGCCACCCAGGCGTCAACATGGCAAAAAAAAAAAGAGTGAGACAGAGAGAGTCAAACTGGGAGCTGAGAGACCTCAGTGAGGACATCCAGGCAGTCCAGGGCTTAACACAGCAACGTCCGATAGTGCAATGCACTCTCAGGGTGTCTTTCCAGGCTTAACTAGGATGGCTCCTTGGGTTTGAATTTGGGCAGGGTCTGACTGACTGCCTCAATTTAGGTTTCTGCACACCAGCCCTCCACTGCCTGCCTCTGCTGGAGCTCAGGCTGTGTGGAATGGAGGTGGAGATGTCCTGCTCCAAACACCTTGAACTGCAACTCCTGGAGTTTACAGGAACAGCCCCCTGCTAAATCCAGCCTGTTTCCACTGTACACCAGTAAAAGCACCCCGTGGTGGTGCTCAGTGACCACCATGGGTTTCTCCACCTTTCCTATGGGCTGTCAGGCAAGGCTCCCTTCCTTGGGAAGACACTTGACAGCCTAAAAACTTCGTGGTAACACACAGAGCACCTCTAGCCCTGCCAGGCCCTCCCTATTCAGCCCATCCCCTCCACTGTGGCAATTCCTGCCTTAATGCAAACCCTGTCCCACTTCCCAAAGCAGAGACCTGCTCCCAACCTGTGCAGAGCCCCCAGAGCCTCAACAAGGGGGCAATAAGAGCTGGTCTCAAGGAGGGGGCAATAGGAGCTGGTCTCAATAAGGGGGCAATAAGAGCTGGCCTCAAGGAGGGGGCAATAGGAGCTGGTCTCAATAAGGGGGCAATAAGAGCTGGCCTCAAGGAGGGGGCAATAGGAGCTGGCCTCAAGGAGGGGGCAATAGGAGCTGGCCTCAAGGAGGGGGCAATAGGAGCTGGCTGCTGGCCCAGCACAGCCTCCGGCCCCTCCGGGAGCTGGTGGACCTTCCCCAGGGTCAGCTCAGACCAAGGAGCATCGCTGATCATTTCTGAGGGCACATCCACGCTGGCCTGGGCATCAGTGGGGCCGGAGGTTTGCGAGGGCACGCACTGCCCTGCCCAGGGAATGCCTGATCCAAACACCCTTGGGAAGAGCCCGCTGGCTTCAGCCGAGGTGCTCAGGGGGTGTCCGGTCCTGTCCGAGCTCGCCTTCCTCAGCGTTCCCGGGGGCCGTGAGCATCTGGATGCCAGGGAAGGCGCCGGACCAAGACTGTCACCTAGCGGCAGCAGCGCTGGAGAAGGTCGCGTGATCCCACAGCTCCCACACCAGTCCCACACAAGTGGGACCCAGCTCGCCCGGCCACAGCTGCCGCGCAGCCTCTCCGTGCGGGCTCCCCGGGCCACATGCAGCCCACACGCTCGGTATTTGGGCTCGGTTTTCCTTCCAGCAGCTCTCTCTGCTCCTTTTCCCAGATGGAATGCAGCGGAAAGCTGCGGGAACCACGGCTCTCCCCTGCCCTGGACCCTCCGGCACCGCTGCCTGTCCTGGCTGATGTCCTGGTGTCAGCACTGCCAAAAACCAGACAGGCATCAGAGCACTGAGCAGTGGAAGTCAGAACTAATTTATTTAAGAAAAAAAAAAAAAAAACAACCCAAAACTCGTCAAAAGGAGGGGGAGGCATCGATTACAAGCTCTGGAAGCTCTTGTCAGGACAACGCCAAGGAATCAGCTTTATACAACAGAGAGAGAGGGGCAGCAGAGGCCGTGCCCACCCCGACCCCCAGCCCTGCCCGAGCACTCCCTGCACAGGGACATTCCAGCCCTCAGCCCCCTTCTCCCTCCACCACCATGAAAGTGCAGCAGGGAGAGGGGGGACAGGGGCTGGAACCTTCCCCGGACCCCCCCAGCTCTTGGCCTTCCCCTGCAGCCCCAAAACGTGAAGCCCCAGCACTCCTGATCCAAGTCCCTCGTCCCCAGGAAGCAACGTGGTGGCCCTGGGGACAGCAAGGTAAGGGCTGTCACCACCACGGTTCCATCACCTCACACACAGCCCTGGAGGCACATCCTGGGGCAAAACCCTCCCCAAGAGCCACCTGATACAAAGGGTTGGGGTTGGACTAAGATCCAGCAGGTGCCAGGAGCGTGTCCACGCTGAGCCCTTGTGGGCAGGCAGGGAGAGAGGAGGCAGAAGGGATGCTGCTGATCCCACCGCCCAGGAGAGATGTGGATCCCTCGTGGGACTGTGGAGAGGCTGCTTCCCTTCTTCCTCCACACTGGCCATGAGGAAAACCCAGCAGGACTCAGAAGGCTCCCCCCAGGGCCAGGAGCCTGCGGAGAGCCCCGGGATCCCAGCCCAGCCCCTGCTCCCAGCCAGAGCCCCTCGTGCCACTCCTCTCAATATATTATTATCATTATGTGCAAGTAGTTTTGCATCAGGAAACGCCGAGCCCTCGTGTCTCACCCTGCAGCTCCAGCCTCAGCCCTGCCTGCGCCTCGGAACGTGCCGGGGGCAAAGCGAGGGCAGCGATTTGACAGGAAAGACTCCAGCACCCCCCTCCCTCCCCAAAGCCCGGCCCCGGCCCTCGCACAGCCCTGCCAGGACAGTCCGCACGGGCCGGGTCACTCCTCGCCCTCCTCCTCGTGCTGGTGGTGGCTGGAGGCCGGCGGCTCCTCCAGCTCCTGCTGGTGGTGGGGGTAGTGGTGGGGCCCGGGCCCCTCGTGGGGCATGTTCTCCTCGGCGTTCAGGTACACGTTGAACAGGGCTCCCTCGTGGCTCGGCTCCTTCCCGCACGCCTGGCAGCTGCAGTGCAGGATCTTCTCCACCAGCTTGTCCACCCTGGGGATCTCCTCGTTGCCCGGGCAGTCCAGCGTCACCTGGGCAGCGGGACAAGGACACGGCGGGTCAGTGCTCAGGCTGCCGTGGTGGGAGGCCTGACCTGCCCCGGGCCCTGCAGATTTGGGGTGTTTTAAGGCAGACGTGATGGGTTTCTATCCATAGAAACAAACCCCCGGTCAGTCTGCAAGGTGGGAGTTCTCTGGGAATGTCTCGTTCCAGACACTCAGGGAAAATCACAGAATCATCGAGGGAGGAAGAGACCTTCAAGATCATCGAGTCAAACCATCAACCCAGCACCACCACAGTCACCTCTAAACCATGGAATCACTGAATCTTTAAGGTTGAAAAAGACCTCCAAAACCATCAAATCCAACCGGTGACCCATCCTCACCTTGTCACCCAGCCCAGAGCCCTGAGTGCCACGTCCAGTTGTTCCTTGGACACCTCCAGGGATAGGGACTCCACCACCTCCTTGGGGAACTTTTTCCAAAGCCTGACCACCCTTCCAGTGAAATTTTTTTTCTTATATCTAATCTGAACCTCCCTTGGTGCAACTTGAGGCCATTTCCTCTCCTCCTTTCGCTTGAGACACGGCAGAAGAGACCGACCCCCACCTCAGTCCCACCTCCTTTCAGCACTGACTCCAGCAGGACACGGCTCCCAGGCACTGCTGGCACTGCAATATCGGTGTGACAGCAAAGGCCACCCACAAGACATGATGCCGAGCAGCTCAGGGAGTTTGGACTAAACCCTCTCCTCAAATGTGAGCTGAAGGCAACGCAGAGAGCTGAGCCGGTTCCCTGGGCTCTGGGCTTCTCTTGGACATGGGATTATGGCTCTGCCAGGATCAGAGGTGACACGGAACTGTGAGGTCTGAGGATGACTGGCTGTGGGAGGCACTTCTGGGCATCAAACATGGCTAAATGTCCCAAGGGGGAGCAGGAGACACAGGGAGCAGTGGAGAGAGCAGGCATGTGGATAAGCACAGGGATAAATAATGCAGGGAATGGAATGGATGGTTCTGCAAATAGAGGGATAAGGGATCATTCAGCAGAGCTTCCAGCAGCTCCTTCCACCCAGGCATCTCGAGACGCAGTACAGTCACCTGAGAGACGCCCTGGAAGGAAACTACGAGTGGGAAAACCCCAGGGAAGGAGAAGGACTGCCCCTGAAGTGGTGTCAGAGCAGAGCTGAGGCCCCATGGAGCAGAGCGGGATACTCACGATTTCCCACATGGACTGGGCTGGCATGCAGGAGTCGCAGTGAACCAGGGACTCTGTGGACTGGGGGAAGGTGTTGGGGACGCTGTAGCTGAAACACTGTCCCAGACAGGCCCTGCAAAGACAACAGGAGGGGTTGGGGGCTCAGGGGAGGTGCTGCTCTTCCCAGCAAAGGCAGAGGAGGTTTGACCTTCCCCTGAGACAGACAGAGGCAGGACACTGTGCCTGGCTTCTTGTGCGAGTGACAGTCCCCAGAGCCACTCCAGTGCCACCAGCTGCCTCCAGCCCTGGGCTGCGGTGGGTCTGTACCTGTTCTGGATGGATTTGGACTCGCAGCCGCTGTGCCCCACGATCTGGGTGATGTTCTTGGCCTCGCACCAGGCGCTCTTGTCCGGGAAGAGGGCGAGCTTGTTTATGGGCGGTGGAGCGGCCAGGAGCAGCGCTGGGAACAGGGCTCCCACCACGAACCATAACATCATGGCCAGCTCTGCCAAAATCCTACACCTGGACACGGAGAGCAAAGTGTTAGAAGCAAAGAAAACTGGCAGAGCAGCCCATTTCTCCAACCCCGTGGAAGTTCTTGGTTGTTTCAAGCACGGCTCCATCCCCACATCCCCCTCCACAGCCACTGCCGAGGCCAGAACAGCTCTCACAACACTGCCCAGGGAGTGGGATGTGCTACTCTGCCTCCTGCCTCTTCAGAACAAGCTTTGGGACAGTCAGATACCTGAATTACCTCTCCCAAGCTCTGTGCCTGGAACAACAGCAGGCTTTTCCTCATTTCCCACCCAAAGCAGGGCTGGGAGAAGTTTGCAAACCGAAAGTGCCACCGCCACGCGCCAAGCCAGGCTGGAGAAGTCCCACACCACAGAAATGTTATTATTTGAGGAAGGAATAAGCTTCCCCACTTCCTTTTCTCCCGCTTGAAAGCCGAAGCTGGCCTTGCTGCGGGCCTGGCCGGGGACAAGGGGAGGAGAAGCCCTCTCCTCCGGGGAGCGCGCAGCAGGTGTCGCTGCAAGGCAGCAGCACGCAGGGGCACGGGGAAACCTCAGCCCACAGGCTGGGAACCCGCAGAAAGGAACAATACAACATTTATTTGTACAGAGCCACTCAAATCCTGCAAAGGGTTATTCCGAGGACGGGAACTGGGGCTGCAGACAAGGGGGGGGCCTTGTCACAAGGACAAACCTCGCTCGCAAAGGGGGGGCGGCTTGGAGGTCGCTCCCCACCCCCAGAGAAATCCCCGCGAGGTTTCCTTGCTCTGCTCTCTGGCCAAGGTGCCTGGTTAACACTCCCAATCGCTGGGGAAAGGCAGATGGAAAAGCATCACAGAAACAGAGAAATTTTTTCCTGTGTGGGGTTTGGATGGAGTCATGGTAAAAGGCATTTATACTTCCTAAAATATTTGTTAGAGCCATGTTATTTGTTATTTCCTTCTATTTATTTATCCAGACAATGATCCAAAGCCCACACTGGAAAGACTCCTGTTGATTCCCGTGGTTCCTGGGCCCAGCCCTCTAACACTTTCTGGGAAGCAGAGGAAAAATGCCTTGTTCCTCCAGAGCTGCAGGACCACCAGACTTATCTAAATGATTGAGACACCCTCCTAAGCACTCAGGGATTTTAAGGTCATTATGGGATTTTGCCCTGTTATCCCTCCACTGAGCCCATCCTCCTGGATCCGAATCAAAATACAGACGAGAAAGATTCTTCCCTGTCTTCCATCCCACAGCACCCAGAAAAAAGCATCCTCTGGAGGAATCTCATGGGGTCTCTGCTGTATTTCCTCATTTCCTGGTGATACAAGAACCACAGTAATAGAATGCAGCAACACCTGCAAAGCCCTGGCTTCGTAATCCTCCCAGCACTTACGGGATGTGAATCCCATGGGTCTCTGGTGGGAATACCTGCACCAAGGAGCTTTGCAGGTGTTGGCTGGAGATAAACAGAGGGTAAAAACCCTGAGCTTGCACTGCCACTAATGAGAGTTGTGGGGTTAAATAAATCTGTCCTGAAGAGGACTCTTCTGCCTGAGTATTTTTCCCATTTCAGTGGGGGAATTCTGCAGTTTCTGATGGAAGAACATGGCTAAGTTGCACACGCACACACACATTTGGTTTGCTTTCTGAAACAAGCATCACTCATTCCTCAAATGCCAGCAGCTCTGTGCTGAGGAATCCTGCTCCCAAAGGCAAGTCCGAGATCAGAGCTGGGATGTGACCCAAACAGCAACCACAACCCCCCGGGGAACAGCCCAAATTCCTCTGGAGTCAGCACACAAGTTCACTTCCAGATGCCCGATTAGAGAGCAATTTCCTTCTTTCCTAAGAAAGGTGGAGTTTTTTCCAGGTTTCTGTGCATCTCTACCCAGCTGCCAAGAAGCAGCATTCCTGTCTGTGCTGACAGTGCTGCTGCCTGGGATCTGTGTTCCTGGAGGGAGGTGTTTGTGGAGGTGTTTCTGCAGCGCTGCTCAGAGCAGACCCATTGCCAGAGGCACGAGGGATCCTCTCCCAGCATCTGGGCTCCCGTGAGGAAGATGAGTGAGGCTGTGCTCTGCTAAAGCACAGGACCTGGCCTGGATTCAGGAAAGCACTTAAACACATGCTGAAGCCCTCTCCTTTCCTGGGCAGGGATGTGTTTGTAACCAGGGCCCCCACGACCGCCGGTCCCCTTTGCAGGGGGGTGGTGCAAGAGTGAAGAATTGGGTACCCCCAGCAGGGGAACCAGGCACCCCTTTGGAGCTGGAGCAATTCCAAGTCTCCCCCATTCCTCAGGGCACCCTGGTGCCCAGCACTGCTATCCCCCACTGACCTGCAGCCCTGAACACAGCACATGGTGTTTTCCTTCTCCCAGGAATGTCCTGGAACCCGCAGGGCTACTTTTCTAGTAAGTAACAAGGCTTCTGCCAGTGCCTAGGAAAACATCTGATGCAGCTGAGCTTGGGAGGGAGCCGGGGCTGGGAGCAGCGTGTCCATAGCTCAAACCAGTCATGCGAACAGAGCTGCCACCAGCACCATTCATCTGACAGCAGCCACAGGGACGGAGACAAAAGCACCGTGTTCCTTCCCCCCGGCTGGGAAGGGAAGGGAAAAAGGAAGACAAGGCACCCGAGCAGGTTTGCAAACTCCCGATTAAATAAAGGCATTGAGCACATTCCTCCGTGACAAGCTAAATTACACGTTGCAGCCCGAAAGGAACAAGTGTGTTCCCCGGCTGACCCGGCGGAGCAGCCACTTCCCGGCACACAGGGGCTTCTTTCTCTTCCCCGCACCGAGGCACATTTTTTTCCCCCGCTGGTCAAAGCTCTTCAAGCAGAAAGTTCAGCTCAGTTCCGGCAGAGCCACCGGCCCGTGAGGGTCTCCCCCCGCTCCCTCTGCAGGGAGCCGCATGGCAGCTTCCTCGGCATCCCTCCGGCAGCATTCGGGAAATAAATGACTCAGCCCCTGGACCTGGCACATCCCAGCTCCCGACACAAACAACTTCTCAGCGCAGGCACAGCTGCAGCCCCGTGGTGAGCGGCTCCGGAGCCCTTTTCCAGCCCGTCCCCGTGCCCGAGGAGCTGAGGGGTCTCAGGGAACCACCCCGGCACCCCTGCGAGACCCGGGAGTTCTGCTGACAGCTCAGCTTCCCGCTCTGGAGATCTTCTGGTACCACCTCAGATGTTTTATGTCACCTAGAGGAGCTCCTTCCTCCCATCCCAGCAATCCCAGCACTCTCAGGAGTCCCTCCAGCAGGATAACACCAGCGCCTGGAAGCAGCTGGGAAAATCCACATCCTTACATCGGCCGGAGGACAATCACTGGAATTACCTCAGAGGCCACGTTCCCACCATCCAGCCCACAGCTGTTCCCAGACATTTGGAAACCAAACACTTCTGGAGGAAAATAAAACAGATCTAATCAGTTTTACCGTCTTTTTCCAGTGGGAAGTTTACACCATAACACAAGACAAGCTTGCAGGTGGACATGGGGAACGTTTCACGAGTTGTTTAATGTATTTATAAGTATTTTTCTTATCCAGGATCTTGCAATTCTGACAAATACAGAGAAGCACAAACACAGGTAGATTGTGCTCACGGCCACACACGAGGCACCCCAGGCTCTGGGAGACAAGAACCCCCAAAGCTTTACGAACATCACGTGGCCAAGGCTCCCAGCCTGGGAGCGCAGCACAGAAACAGGGTCCCCTCCATGCTGCAGCTCAGGAAAACGGGGCACCTCAGTGCCTGACTCAGGGATCCAGGTCCTTTCGTGACACATGAGATCTCAGCAGAGGTGGACATGGTGAAGGTTTCAGCTCCTGGTCCGGGTCAGAGCTGGGATCCCCATATCCCTCTCCGGCCTCCCTGGACACGGGGCTGTCCTTCCTGACGGAGCCAGCTCCTCACCCAGCCGGGCTCTGCCCTCACTGCCAAGAGTGACCCCAGGCTGGTGTCAGACAGAGCCACAGCAGTTTGTGTGCCACGGGTTATTTGTGCTTTTTGCTGACAGCAGCTGCCACACGGAGCAGAGGAGGCCCCAAAGATGCCCTGTGCCTCAGTTTCCCTGGTGCAAGAGCAGGGACGGGGGAGCACCGAGTGAGCTGATGGGTGCAGGGAGGGTGGGAAGCACAGGGAGGTGTTTGGAGCGCCAGACTCCCTTGGAGGGAAGGCTGCCCGGGGCAGGAGGGAGGGCTGGCTGCCAGCAGCCCTTGCCCCACATTCCTGATGGGAAGGTGCTGGGGGAAGGCACAGGGCAGGTGGGAGCCGGGCTGGGACAGCGTGTGGGGGAGTCACGCCAGGACACGGCGCTGCGGGGCAAGGGGGAAGCTCTCCAAGGACTCGGGTGGGATCACTCCTGCGTGTGCAGGTGGCCAGGAGAGATCTCACTGCAGGAAATGCTGAAAGGAAAATTATTATTTAGGCACCTAAAAGGATGAAAAGCCAGAGTGAAGTGTCTGCTTGACACTTCAACTGGAAAGAAAAATCCCAGAAAGCAACTGGAAAGAAAAATCCCAGAAAGCAACTGGAAAGAAACATCCCAGAAAGATCCAGGGCACGGCTCTCCTCAGGCACAGGATTAGGTCGGTAACTTCTGAATACCACTGGGGATTGGCTCTTAGGAAACTCAACTCAAATAATATTTGCTTACATGGAACAAAACAACTTATAAGCCAGCATTATTAGCAGGAAAAGCTTAAATCTCAACTGCAAAAAACTGGAAAGTCACTATGTATTGAAAAACATCTATCAAAACAACAGATGTTATTCAATACCTGTTCTTACTAAATACTTCCCCCTTTTTGAAATTTGCATTTAGCTAAAACTTTACATTTTTGGTGACTCTTATTGTAGTGACTTTAACAGCCCAAAAGGATCTGATTGAATATGGGCAGGGGAGGGGGAAGAGAACACTGCACTGGGAATGTCTGGAGGTAATTCTTCAGGACAGCAGGACACAAGAGTGTCCTTAACTGAGCACAGAAATCTCTCCTGAGCTCAGAGCTCCAGTCTTGCTTCGCTGAGCTGCAAAATCTGGGAAGAAATTACAAAAAAATAAACAGGGAACTACCACAGGAAGACATTTGATATTTAACAACCACAAGAATCCATCCTAAGAACTTTTTGATAGTGGAGCAAAAGCTGTGTTGTTTCTCACTGTGGACCTGGCTGTGCCTGCTCCTTTCAGAAGCAGATGTTAGAGCTTCCCTTTCTGTAACACATTAATTTCCACTCAAGCATGGCTGGGCAAGTCACAGAAATAAAGAAAAGCAGTGCAGCTTTTTTAAAGCCCTCTGCCCTGCCCACATTGGCCAGAATGTCAAAAGATGTTGGTACATTGGGAGTTTTAATCTGGCTTCTCGACCATGCACTGAGCACTTGGGAAACTCATTTTTTGCAGCTGGAAAAAAAAATCCAAGCTACTTTACCTACAAAAGTCATTGGAAAGCTACCTCTGGACTTAGATAGGCTTAGGATGGGGTCCTGAAGGAGCTCTGCTGGAAAAGGGACACACTAATGGCCTATGGAAGAGGCAAGAGTCATATAAACAGCTTCTGGTAATTTATTTCAATGGCTCAATTTCTTCTGCATTAAGAACAATCACGGCCAGGAAAATGCATCAACCTAAAGCTCGGGAACATATCCTGGCCCCACACCTCCACTCCCCCTCTTCTTCAAGCACGTGGGGCTCTGCAGCTCCCAAGAGCAGCGGGACGAGCAGGATGGGAGCAAGGATCAGCTGTGTGGGGTCCTGGAAAACAAGCCTGGGACCAGATCGGCTGTGTGGGGACCTGGAAAACAAGCCTGGGACCAGCCTCCAGCAGCAGCGGGACGGGGGCGCCTTGGCAAACCGGGCACGGGGCGGGGGGCCAGGCTCNGGGACCAGATCGGCTGTGTGGGGACCTGGAAAACAAGCCTGGGACCAGATCGGCTGTGTGGGGACCTGGAAAACAAGCCTGGGACCAGATCGGCTGTGTGGGGACCTGGAAAACAAGCCTGGGACCAGATCGGCTGTGTGGGGACCTGGAAAACAAGCCTGGGACCAGATCGGCTGTGTGGGGACCTGGAAAACAAGCCTGGGACCAGATCGGCTGTGTGGGGACCTGGAAAACAAGCCTGGGACCAGATCGGCTGTGTGGGGACCTGGAAAACAAGCCTGGGACCAGCCTCCAGCAGCAGCGGGACGGGGAGCCTTGGCAAACCGGGCACGGGGAGGGGGTCCAGGCTCTGCCCGAGCCCCTGCACGGGGCAGGACCCGTCTGAAGCCGCGGCTGGAGCATTCCCAGCGCTGGGTCGGAGCCGGGTGCAGCTGATGTGAGAAGCGGGCGCTTCCCAGCACAGCTGGGAGCAGCGTTCCAGCCGGAGGCCTCGCTCGCATGCCTGGGCCTGAGCGGGGCCCGGCTGCCTCCTGCTTCTCCCTGGAGCTGGTGTTTCCCACACAGCCGCCCCACAGCCGCAGAGCCGGGAGAGCCAGCCTGGGCCCGAGGGCATCTGGGCGTGCTGGAGGGCGGTGGGTGTCCAAAAACCCCTCTGAAAATCCCATGGAGAACAGGGATTTTGCTGCTCTCTCCAGCGCCGTCCCTGACCCCTGCGAGCAGCAGTTTCCCACCCAGCGTGGAAAGGGAATATCTCCTCCTTCAGCACAGCACCACTGTGGGGAGCCTGACCACCGCTGCTCGCCCGCAGCACCTCCCCAGAGCACCTGGAGCTCGGTCACTCGGATTCCCTGTGCGGCTGAAGCCACAGCCTCTCCCCTCCCTGCTGGAGCGCAGCTTTCCCCAGTGGGCAGTGAGACCCCCGGAGCCTGCGGGAAGGGTCCCGGAGCCGCTGGCTTTTCCCCAGGTTGGATTTGCAGGCAGGCAGCGGCCGCTGCCCCGGGGAGCGCTTCTCCCCGCAGGCCCCGTTCTGCTTTCACTTAGAGTGAGGTAAACTGGGACCGGCTCCTCCAAATGACTCCGCTGGTGCAAATGAGATCAGAATCTGGCACCGCTCGTTTTACTCAAAACAAGCCTAACTGGAACCAGATAAAACCAGTTCCAGTGCAGAGTGGCCACCAGGATGATGATTTTTTTAATTCCTGCAGGCAGCGAGGGGAGCTGTCTCGGATGCCAACCACGCTGGCTTTCGCCTGGCTCGGTCATTCATTACCAAACTTGCATAAAAACCCAACGCAGCAGGGTTGCGCCTGCAGGATCAGGTTCCCAGCTGCTGGAGCAAGAAGGGGGAAGAGAGAAGGAGAAAAGAGCTCGTGGATGGAGCTGTGGATCTTCAGGATCCTCCCTGCCGTCTCCCTCTCCCTTTATACCCGTTTAAGCCATATCTTGGTCACAGCAGCAGAAATTCAGTGACCTGATGTGGTTTCGCCCTCTTTCAGTCTCTGCTTTACACCACACCGGCCTCCTTAGTTTTGACGGCATAAACCCAATGTCTGTGTTATTTACCCATGGCACTGACCAAAGCAGAAAAACACATGGAAGTGCAGGGCCAGAGGGCTTTGGGGGTAATGTAACAGCTCATGGCCCAGCTGGTATTTTCAGTTGCTACCAGGGCTGACCTCACACTTGACATTTAGACAGTTTCTCCTAAAACTGCAGGATTGGGCCCAGTAACCACAAAGAAATCACACTGTGACCCAAACAGCACTCCCTTCCCCGCTCTGGACAGGTCGCCTGAGCTCTGTGTCAGAGAAGAAGGAGGTTTAAAGCACATTTGAGAGTGACTCGAGCGAGGGCTCCATCCTGACGCCATTTCCAAAGCTCAGCTCCACAGGGCTGCGATTTTGGCCGGAATGGGGGCAGCAGCCCAGCCCAGCTCCACAACTGCTGGGATGGGTGCTGGGTTGTTCTGTTCCCACCCTCGGTGCTAATTTATGTCCAGGAAAGTCCTGGCCCCCGCCACCTCATGTCCCTCCCTCCCCAAACAGCACTGCACAAGAAACAAAGGTCTGGGGAGCAGCAAGCACAGCCCCGCCAGGGCTAGCAGAGGACAGACCACCCCTCACTCCCACTCCAGAACTCCCCCAGAAGGACAATTTTATCAGCTGTTCAGGTTTTTAAGAGTCTGATTCGAGCGGGTGCGAAGTTTCTTTGCTCTCGGCCGTGCTGGACCCCCGTCACTCTGCTCCTTGCTTTGTCACGGGGGATCTCCGAGCCTGGGCAACTACAGAGGAGGGTGTTTTTTTCCAGCAGACTTCAAAACAAAAAGAGCAGGAGCAAGGCCCGAGGACAGAGCAAGAACCCGGCTCTGCCTGCCCCGTGGTCGGATATGGGATCTGGCAGAGGTACTGCTAAAGCTTTAATGGGAACAGCGTGGAGTTTGGGCAGGAATAACTGCCCGGGAGTTTCCTCTGCTCCTCGGGCAGGTTTCCCATGGCTGCACCAGCTTAATCCACCCTCGGCAATGCCAGCGCACGCCGCGAGCAAAGCTACTCCAACACGGGCAGGTCTTCAAGGCTCCTTGAAAAGCACTTTGGCTCGGGGCCCGATCCTGCACCTCCAGAGCACCCAAAATTCCCTCCAGCTCGACTGTTTTCCTCACTCCAGAAAGGCGACCGGGCGCACGGGAAGACTTTGCTCGTTTGCCCTTTTTGTGAGACCACAAACTCCCCAAGCTGGAATTCAGCGCAGAGAGGTCACGCCAAGAGCCCGGATTCTTCTCAGGGCTGTTTGCAAACATTTGGGATTTTTATACTGAAGGCAAATTCCATTTCCCATCCTGCGGTTTGCAAATTTGAGGCGAGCAGCCTTTTACGAGATGGGAGACTGCCTTCAAAAGGCAGAAGTGCCCAGTGTGTGCAGCTGATTTTTGGCTGGTTGGACATTGCAAAGAGGACACTGAATTCTTCAGCTAAAAATACAAGGCAAAATCTGGGTCTCTCCATATCGCTAGGATCTTTCCCACTTGTTTCAGTAGGGTGCAGATTTTTCCCAAAAAAAACCTGCATGGAAAAGGTACGGTGTCCTAAATCTACAAACACTTCACACAGGCTGAATTTTTAATTAGATGGGGTTAATCCTATATGTAAAAGTTAGATCGTGGAGCGGAGCAGAACTTGCTGGTGCCCTCGTAAGAGAAATGTTAGTAGGCAATATGGGATTGCCCAGATCAACTTTAATGCAGCCTGAAAGAGAGCTAAAGCATGCTCTGTTCCCAAAACACCTCCCAGAGAAAAAGAGAAATCCCCACTGAGTTTAAAATGCAGAGATTATTGTATAGAACAAATAAAAATTGCTGCAAATACTGAAACAAATTGAAATGCTACATTTGGGTTCGAAAAACAGGTTGGGATATATTGGATATAAGCTTTACACTAAGTGCCTAAAGTATTTCCACAATACAAGGATGTAAATTAATCCCCGGGATGAACTTTTCAAAGAACAAAAGTTTACTGCCTTGCCATCGGGAAAATTTCTTTCTTTTATGATCGTTGAACTACCCCACGTCCGCTGTTGGTGTGGTTAATCGATACTGAGCGTTCCCGTTCTTCCCTCGGCACTTTTGTTTCAAACCCCGACAGGGACGGGAAGGAGGGAAGGACTCTGTACCACAGATGTGCGACCGACACAGCGCGGCTCCCCGGCTCCCAGGCTTTTATTCTATTCGACCTAAAGCGGCGGTGGAAACAGTTTAACGATTGCAGAGCAGATCCCCCCAAGCCCGCCTCATCTGCAACCGATTTCTGCCCGTGGCAACATCCTCATCCTCCCGGCCATCCATCACCGGCGGGGGGGAAACGAGAAGCGAGAGGAAAAGAGGCGGAAAATCTGGTGCGGGGAAAAAGCAGCAGGTCCGGGGCGGGGGTGGGGGGCACACAAAGCCAAGGGCTACTCACCAGCCAGGCGACGGCGGGCGCATCCCATGGGGTCCGGGGCCCGGCGGTGCCCGGCGGCTGCCGCATCCCCGGCGCGGCGGGGCGGCCACGGAGGGAGGCGCGGGGCNCTGCCGCCTCCCTCCCCCCGGTGCCGGGCTCCGGGCGGTGCCGCCGGCCCCGCCGCTCGCGATTGCACAATCGGGCTGGGAAGGGAGAGGAGGGGAAAGGAGGGAGGGGTGTCGGGCGGGAGGAGGGAGCGAGGGAGCGGCGGCGGCAGCGCCCGCCCGCCCCGCTGGGGTCCGAGCGCTTCGAGAGCCCCGAGCAGCCCCCGCGGCCGCCCGGCTCGGAGACGAGAGCCGGAGCCCCAACACGCCCGGGCACGGAGCTCACCCACCGACCTGGGCCGTGAAACCCCCGGCAAGTGTTAGAGCTAACGGGGAGAGCCCGCTGGAAACGCCCGGCCACAAAACGAGGGGGCTTCGGCCAGGAGAGCCTAAGGGAGTGTCCCAGCACTTGCTCCTAGAGTGGCATAAACAGTCTGGATTGGGCTCACTGGACGCCAACAACTCTTATTTAAACATAATTCGCGATAGAGAGTGCTTGGGGCAGAGTCCTGGCTGCAGTGAAGACTTTGGGAAAGTTCCTCAGCACTAGAGACGACGGTTTTCTCTTTTGCTTTTCTTTTCTTTTCCCTTCCTCTTTCTCCTCTTTTTGTCTTATTTCTCTTTCTTTTTTCTTTCCCTCTTTCCCTTTCCCATTAAAAACCTAACAGCCAAACCCCGTGCCAGCGGAGCCCCGTTCATGGCTATCTCTCAGGTAGGATAATTGCTGGAGACCAAAGGGCTCTGTTTCTGTTAAGGCACAATTAATCTAAAGAGGCCCCCACATTAAGCACTAACCAAATCAAAAGATACCTGCCAGGCTTGGCTGGGTTTTGCTGGCTGCTGTTGGTGTGAGGATTTGCATAGAGATCAGAGAAGCAGGAAGGGGAGATGGCAAGAGGCAACAGCTGTGCTGACAGAAGTGTTGGTAGTGCCCTGGCAGCAGCTGTGGGCAGAGGCTTTGGGGCTGGGTGTTTGCTGGAGGAGGCTGCAGGCTGCCGGTGAAGGAATGGTTTCCTGCTGCTCGGTTCCTTCCAGCTCCAGGATAATAGGATTTGTAAACAGGGTGGCAAAAAGCTGCCTTCAGCGTCACTTTCTTATCCTGCTAGATGCAACCTACCCAGCCCTGAACTGTACTGCACTGCTCAGCTCCAAAAGGGCCAACAACAGAGGAACAGCCTCTGGCTGTGATCACACACCCCAGCAGGAGCCCAAAATCTGGTTTCCCAGCATTTTCAGCCACTGCTGAACCCAGGCCTTTGACCAGTGCTCTACCTGCTCCCCATGGGCAGCATGACCAGCAGTAAACTCCTGCCCAGGAGGCTACTTTATTCTGAATAATATGAGTGAAATAAGAGACATCTGAGACTTTGAAGCAAGTTCTCACGAGGAAAAATAAGACATAGATGCAACCAGCTACAAAGCAATAGACCACGGGCACTAAGGTGAAATTCAGCCAAGTGTTTCAGGTCCATGGTTTGGTGTTTGGATGGGTTTTGTAGGATCCTTGGCTCTGGGGTGTGATTGCTCTGCAAGGAGCTGTGAGCCAGCATGCAGTTCATTCACTGCTTCCTATTATTCATCCCTGTTCCAGTTCTGTAAACAGCATGAAAGGGAAACAGCAATCTGTGAATCTGGGGGTGGGGAGGCAGGAGGAGCAGGGTTCAGGTTTTCTGGTGTCAGGAGGAACAGGCAGAGGTGCGGCAGGACAGAGCGGGTTGGCTGGGGGATGAAAGAAGCTGCTGAAAGGCTGTCAAAGCCCTGGGCCAAGACTTTTCCCCTTCTCCTTGGCAATGTGATATCACAGCCAGAACAAGGAGTGATGACCCGATGCCTGCAGATGTCATTTGGACAGACTCAGGCACAGAGCAGAGGCAGCGGAGCGCAGGGAGGGAGAGCAGGGAGGCAGCGCTGGCCAGAAAGGAGCCGACCTCACCGGCCAGCCCCTCTTCCCTAGCCAGGGGCTCTGGCTTCAGCAGCAGCTTTAGGCTCTTGCTGCACACATCACCCCGTTGTTCAGCAGCTCCCACTCCCCACAGGCTCAGGGGAGTTTGCTGCCTGACCCTAAACCAGCCGTGCCACAGCACAGTGATGTTTTCACACAGCGTGGTGCGACATGGAGTGCGACACAACTCCTCACTCTCACCTGGATGACAGCCCATTCCATCCTGTTTTTCCACCAGGTACACACAGCCTTGCCCAAAACATCCACACCTCCCATGCCTTCCCCCTCAGCCCTTTCCCTGTTGCTGGATCACCAAGGCTTCGTGCACTGGGACACAGCAGAAACCCAGGACGTCCCTCCCTCGCTCGCTGTTGCTGTTTTGGGCTGCTGACAAACTCCCACAGTGCCAGGGGCTCCCCGCTTGTCAGGACAGGACCTGGCACTGTGGGTGTGAGAATTAAAAGGGTGTATTTGTAAGGTAAAAATAAAACTATTTCTTTTATTTGTGTCAATGCGGAGTCCAAGGCTCCCTGCCTGCCCACAGTGGGATGCTAGAAAACACCTGGGGAAAAAAGTGGGTGGGAAATGAGTGGGGAGAGTGTGTGTGTGTCCATGAAGGGCTGCAGGGAGCAGTGTGGGGAGAATGGCCCTGCACATATCCCACAGCTGGGCCTGAATTCCATCTCTTCTCCCACTGGCGTTTTGTTCACTGTCCCTGAGATAAACCACACAGGGTCCAAGGAAGTGCTCTCGGGGGATAAAGCCCCTTGCAGGACCCACAAGGGACTTGGGAGCCTGATGCCTGGGTCTGCCATGGACCACCCTGCCCATCTCAGAGCAGTTCCCTGGGTCTGCCACGGACCACCCTGCCCATCTCAGAGCAGCTCCCTTCACCTCTGCATCTGATCTGCAAACGGGTGCAGAATTGCACTGCTGGTCCCTGAAATAAAGACAGCTCTTTATTAGCTCCCTTCTGAGGGAGGCTGGAACAAGGTTGATCAAGGCCAGGTTGGAGGGGGCTTGGAGCAACCTGATTTAGTGTGAGTGGCATCCCTTGGCAGGGGCTGGAACAAGATGATCTTTAAGGTTCCTTCCAACCCAAACCATTCTGTGATTCCATTCTATGATTCTCTTACCAGACCTGCTGGGGTTAAACTCCAACATTTTGGTTCCTAAATAAACCTGAAGTCATCTCCAAGACACCAGGACACAACACAACTGCTGTGTGTAAGGGCATACACACCCTGGGTTAATGGAGCTGTACTCATGCCAGAAGAGAGATGCAAAGATTTAACTACTAAAAAAGCTGAGGGATGATTTCCCATCTCCACCTCAGGTAGCTGGAGGGACAGGACAGTGGTGGCAGGAAGGGTGTGGGGACCACATCCTCCCACTGCTGCTAACACAAACTCTCACATCCGTGCAGCTCCAGCACCCCCGGGCAAGGGTGAATCCGGCCTTACAAACATAATTCTTGCTTCCTAAGATTCCCCCAAAGCACGTGGGTACAACAGCCCCTCACTGCTCCTTCAGGCCAATCCACCCAGAGCACACACTGGGCTGCACAACATGCAGGGAGGTGAGGAGAGGCTGGAGGGGACGGTTCTGCCAAGGAGGAATTTGGAGCAGCAACCTCCATCAGGCCGCAGGTTTAGGACACCGGATTTGAGCTCTGTGCTGAATCCCTCCGTGCAGGCAAAGCAGAAAGGAACGAGTCCTGGTGGGAATCCGGCTGGCTGGCTTGGACTGCAAAAGCAATATCTGGGGACAGACCTGGCTGGCAGGGACTGTGCTCAGTAGTGAAGGAAAAGGATTTACCAGAGACCCCATTAGAAAACATCTGGGCTCAGCAAATGACCTGGAATGCGACTCGGCAGCGGGGTGCTCCTCTCCTCCCCGGCCCCGGGAATGCGAGCTCCCGCAGGGCACGACTCGAGCCAGCTGTTTCCTCTAATCCCATCAGCCTTGCCTTCCACGGGGGGCTGCGGGAGAAAGTCCCGTTCCCTCCCCTTGGTCACTGGGATTAGTGGTTTCTCTGTAGTGCCGTGCCAATGCATTTTGGGGCCCTGGGGCAGCAGTAAAAACGTTCCCCTCCCATCCCTGAGCAAGTCCAAGTGTGTTTAATCACTCCATTTTCCACCTTGCCCCACCGCTCCCCGCTCCCAGGCACTCCAGGCCCCTCCATCCCTCCTCCCTCGCTTCCCCAGCAACTCAGGTCATGCAAAATCCTTCTCCCATTCAGTTCATGTCTGCAGGGGCAGTTCTGAGCAGGGAGGGCTGGGAAGAAGCTGCTGGGCTTCATTTGCAGGTGCCCTCGTCCCTACGAGTTCAAACAGCTTTTTTTTCTTTCTACTTCAAAAATAACCAGTTTCCTCCAAGTCCATTGCAACCAGTTAAATCCCCTCTGATAACCATCTAATTCTCTGCTGCACAACTTCCCCCTGCTGCAATCACTCAGAACCTCTTATTATATTAATTATTTTTCTTGCAGCACTGCCTGAAGGCCTCAGCCAAGCTCAGGCCTTGTCACAATAGGTGCTTGTGTGTGTTCAGAGACAGTTCTGGCACCGAAGCTCCTCCAAACTGTCAACCAGCAGGACAAACTTAGAACATCCACATGTGTGCAGGGAACATTTTGCACATTACTGAAAGGAAACCAGCACCCGCCTGAAACGGGGTGACTCACAGAGCAATATTGCACTGCTCTTGCATGGGAAGAGCCTCATGCACAAACTCTCTGGCCTTGAAGAGAAGCACCCAAAATCAGAAGCCCTAAAGTGCCAGTTTTTCCAAGTCCTGCTACAGCAAGTGTCAGCATTTTTTAGGATAAGGATGACTGAGAAAAAAGAAAAAAAATATATGCATTTGTTAACAGAATAAAGTCCTCAGCTCACAGTCCTCCCACCTTCCAAAACACAAATGCAAATACACTTCTTAAAGTGATAATGTGATTTGCATAGTTTAAAGGGTCTGGTTCATAACATCAGAAATGTGGAACCTTGAGAAATCTTCTTATTGCCTCCCTCTCCTCCTGCCCTGGAGCAGGATTGGGATTTTTGAGACTATTACTGCAGCTGATGAGGAATGAAATTAAAGTGGCCAGGAGTTCTCAGCTTATCACAGCTTTCCTGAGCAGGCTGAGACATCCGTGTTAGACCAACTTTGCATCATTCAGGTTTTAACTTTGGCAACAGTGGCTGCTGCAGTGCACGACAAGAGTTAAATCTGAAGCCCCAGTTAAATAATCGTAGGCTCATCCGGTGCTCGGAGGAGTCACAGTGACCTTGCCTCTATCTGCCAGCCTACCTCTATTTATACCTAATATGGATATAAAATCCATGACTTTGCAGATAGTAAACGAGAGCCTCCCACAGGCATGTCGCCTGCTAGGATGCTCCCAAAGATTTAAAGGAATTATTTCTCAGGCCTTAAAAGAACCCATTGAACGTCCTGCCCGGTGTGGTGCAAACAGCAGGACAACGTGGGCTTTCCCATGCAGCCATTCCAGGGCACCTCCACTCCTATCCCACTAACACTCCTGCAGCTCCAGCCCCAGGCTTCCATCCATCATCCAAAGATGTATTTATTGACATATGAAATACTCCATCTCTCGACAGATTATCTACGGAACCATGTCATCTTCAGAGAGAATTAAACAAAAAATGGGCCCCGTGCCTGGAAAAAGGAGCGGGGGAAGCGCACACCATCAGCCATTCCCTCAAACAAACCCAAGGAAAACAGTCCAAAAGGGAGGAGCTGAGGAACAAAGAAGCAAGGAACGGCACAGAAATAGGTTGTCTTCTGTCTGAGGTCCCTGCCAGGGACATCTTCAGGGAGTGTCTAAGAAACAGGGTCCTTGAGCTAAAAACACTCTGCCTTTAGTTCAGACTGGATTAAGCCACGAGACAGAGACCAGGAATTCTGCAGGCAACCTTTGTGGCCTTACAAGTTTCAGAGAATTTACGGCCAACAAGCACAGTTGGATCATCTGATCTGAATCCATGTGTGTTACAGGTCATTTGGTTTCACCCAGTCACTCCCAGGTGGAGCTCAGTAACTTCCATTTAAGACGTCAGGAGTTGGAAAATCCTCTCATGGCTCTACCAGCTCATCCCAGTCTGTAATTCAGTGCCTCACTGCTCATCTGCACAGGTCAAGCTTCGGCCCCCAGCCCTTGCTTCTCACTGTGCCTCTCCCTGTTTGCAGCAATCCCTTCAGTTCCCAGGGTTCCCTAATCCCTGAGCTGTGCCATCTCCAGGTATTATCAGTGTTTGTTGCACCTGGATGCTGAACTTCACATTTGACTGGGCCAAAATCCGCATTGCTCCACTTTCTTTTTCACTTACACAGCATCCCACCAAATAGCGGTTACTTGTCTGCCAGCCTTTTATATTTACTTCCAGATAAATAATTAAAATTACAAATACCACCTGTGCCAGGGCCTCCCCACCCTCACAGGGAAGAATTCCTTCCCAAGATCTCATCTATCCCTGCCCTCTGGCAGTGGGAAGCCATTCCCCCTTGTCCTGTCACTCCATCCCTCGTCCACAGTCTCTCTCCATTTTTTCTGTCGGCTCCTTCAGGCACTGGAAGGCCACAATGAGGTCGCCCCAGAGCCTTCTTTTCTCCAGGCTGAACAATCCCAGTTCTCCCAGCCTTTCCTCAAAGAAGAGCTGCTCCATCCCTCTGATCACCTTGGTGCCTCCTCTGGACTCGCTCCAACAGGTCTGTGTCCTTCAGTCCAAATCCACAGGGAATGCATGGCTCATGGGAGCAGTAATGGGTTTGGGTTTAGCTGTTTATCACTGCTAACAACTTCAAGTGCAGCACCGAGGGGGAGGAAGAATATCCTCTAAAACCTCTAAAAAGAAACACACTCCTTTGCATGATTTATGAACTGAATTTGAACTGATCAGGGCATGACCTTTTCCAGGAAGGGGCATCCACTCCTAACCCAGAGCTGGAGGCTTTACAAGCACCACCAATAAAGACTAGAGATGAAGAGTGATTTATTAGTCACCAGCAACTTTCTAAGCATCTTTATAAGCTCCAGGAGGTGGGTATCCAGCACCACGAGGAAAATCCAGCTCCAACAGCCTGCGGTGCTGTACAGCAAAGTGCTGACAGCCAGAAGGCACGAGAGAACGGCCATCCACAGCTGAATTTCCATAAACTATGCTCCCATTTAGTTTCAATCTCAGTTAAGCATTTCACTGTGGGTGGGCTATAGGCTGGACTCTTGGAGCAGTATAGACACAGTGCACATTGCATCCAGCTGCCTACAGAGCTGGCATGCCAAAATTTGCACCAGTCCTACTTCCAAAGGCAGGAGTGGGGTGAGAGAGGAGGAGAAAGTTTATTTCTTACTGTGGGGTGTGTGTGGTATGGGGGTAAGTACCAAACCCTGCCAGCTCGGAGGGAAAGAAGGGTCAGCAGTGCCTCGCTGGTTCAGAACCTGCGGGAAAATGGGGTTTTCCCAGCAGGTCACTCACGGATCAGGATTCCCTGCTCCACGAGCCTCTCCCTTCCAGCTGCAGCATCAACTGTACCTCGTGGCACGTCACTCCCACAATAACCAGTCACCTTTAGTCCAAATTGTGCACCCACTACTTGCATTTGCAAACCAGCACCTTTGTGATTTCTTCTGCATTGTTCCCAAACTCAGAGGAAACCCAAGAAAAATAGCTGAGAAACCAATTTCTCCTCCTTTGGAGAATCATCCACGTGAACTCTCTGGAAGACTTGAGTTACACCATCACTGCTGTGTTTCCACTACTGGAGAGGAAGTTTGGACAAGGGCCTGGAGTGACAGGACAAGGGGAGTGGCTTCAAACTGGAAGAGAGTAAGTTTAAATTGGATACTGGGAAGAAATTCTTCCCTCTAAGAGTGAGGAGGCCCTGGCACAGGGTGCCCAGAGAAGCTGTGGCTGCCCCATCCCTGGCAGTGTCCAAGACCAGGCTGGATGGGGCTTGGAGCAACTTGGGATAGTGGAAGGTGTCCCTGCCCATGGCACGGGGTGGGACTGGAAGGGCTTTAAGATCTCTCCCAGCCCAAACCATTCCATGATTCCATGGTACTGGAATGCTGCTGTCTCCTTGATCCTCCTAAATCATATTTAAGGTAGATTTACTAAGGCCATGACTGTCTCCTGGTATTATGTTTATGTTCTGCCTAACACAGCAGTGTCCATGAGGCACGAAGAACTGGGAATACATTTCAGTATTTTCTCTCCTTATCAGATTCAGATTATCACCAAAGTCAATATTGAGCATCACAGTGGTTTACACCTACTAGTGATTCCATAAGCTACCACTCTCTGGACAGTAAAACGTCATTCCTAACTTTTCAGGGATTTACCAGTAAGAATTTGGGGCAATTTGAGGATAGCAAAGGGTGGCACAAACACTTCTGGAGTCTCCCAGACTATGAAGGGCAGCCTTCCCCTGAGACTCCACCACCACGTGAAACACCAGTCGGGAAGGATGGGCTGCTGGACTCCAGTCAGAGTCCTGGCTGCACACCATATTCCCTGCACGACTTATCCCTGATCTTGCCTACAGCTTCTCCCATCTTTAAAATGGGAATTACAAACCCTCCTACCTCCCTGCAGCCCATCTGTTTAGTTTGTAAATTCTCCAGGGCAGAGGCTGGTTTTTATTTGTGTGTACAGCACCACATACAGCCAGGTCCTGCTCTTGGCCACAGCTCCGGGCAGGATTGGAACACAAAGGAATGACGGTATCTTGATCAAACATGAACAACTCGGATAAACAATAGAAAAGCAGCTTGATATTTTTTTCCCTGCTGTCTCTGCTTTTCTGTGACTTGTTTATTCATCTCAAAGCCTCAGCAGACATCTAATCAAGCTGTTAAAGAGGCAGATTTGTGGTCAGTCGAGCACTTGGGGAGTTGTTAAACGTTCAAAACCAGTTCTAGTCAGCAAACAGCTTTTTTTTTTTCCCCTTCTCCTGGGTAGTGATACGGTTTCCTTACTCACTGTACATTCCTGTTACAATTGTGATACAAGTTCTCTCCTAAAAGGTCTCGTTAAGTTGGGGTAGGGACACCTGCCTTTTTCAGCCCTATCTTGTTTGCACTTTTTGGTCCCGATCCAAATCACGCCACAGATGAAGCAATGATTTCAGCAGGCTTAAGAAAGAAGGAAAAATGTGATAGTTTCCAGATGAGTGTATTATACTAAATTTAACATGCCTTTTGGTACTTAGAATTTCCACTTTTCCCCCTTCCATTTATGTAATTAGAAATCAAGCGGCAGGAAACCATTCCTATTCCAGCCTCAGTTGGGAAGGGTACAGGCTCCTTCCCACAGAGGGAAAAAGGAGACTTGTCCTCACAAGAAGGTATTTTGCACAGCTTAGATGGACAGGTTCAAAAATAGGTTTGAGATAATACATCTTTAATTAAATAAAGCAAAACAAATACAGACCCTTCACATGGTAGTTATATGTGCATATACATATATATATACATCAACACAAACAACAAGCAAGGCAGCTGTGAAGAAAACCAAAAAGTTAAGCCTTTCTCCCATTTAAAAAGCAGTGACAAATTTAAATTCCACTTTTAGAATTGTGCACTTTTTCCACACTCATGTTGACTTCACATTAATGAGCAAGAACCTTTGTTCTCATTATTCTCACTCTAGCAATAAAGGACACACTGGGATCGATATCTGTAATTGGTATCTCGGAGTTCCAGGGCCAGAAGAACCACTTGATCACAGGCCATAGTAGCCCAAGGTAAGAATTGACTCCAGGAAGTCATCTTTGAGCTGAAGCAGAGCATGTAAGGGCAGGATGACTTGTTACCAGAGACACTAAATAAAAATTGAATTCATCATCAGCCCAGATGACACAGCAGGAGCTGAAGCTTTCCCTGCACATTGCCAGTCACTATGTTCGGTGTTGCCACCACTTTTGGTTCTCCTGGGTCTTGCCCAGGATGATGCTCCTCTCTCCAGCAGATCCCACTGGCTTCCCAGACTGCAGCACACACACGGAGAACTCAATAAAACTCCCTTCCAAACCACAGAGGAGCTATGGCTCCAAAGTACATAGTTCAAATTAAAAATTGGGGCCGGATAAAATGATTCAAAATTGGGAAGAAAGAAAGCTATCCTGTTTTTTCAATAAGCTGTTTTGACCTGACTGATGAATGCAGTCCGGCAAGGGAGGAGGTGGAAAAACAAGGACATGCTGGAGCAATGGTCCTGGATGGTATCATGCTCTGACAGTCTTAACGCTGCTCTGGCACTGGAGCTATTTTATTTCACAAGTCCTTTGCTCCGGGCAAGCTCCTCAGCGTCTGTTGACTCTGGGAACAGCTCAACATGTTTCTCCAGAGCGCAGGGTGCACAGAGCAGTGCCCAGGAGAGGTGGGGATGCAGGGCTGCTGCAGCACCCACACCTCAGGCCCATAAGATGAGTTTCTCAAGCCCTCTGAACTCCAGCCTACCCCTCAGTCCATCCCCTTCCTTTCCTGGCATGGTTTAAAAAACAACTGTCACACAACTTGTTTTCCTTTCTGGGGAGGAGTTGCTCTGTCACTTTTCCTTCTATCAGCACTCACCATGCAGCACAAGAGGCTTTCAATAAAGGGAAGTTCTGTATCAACCCACGCCATTCCATTTCCATCTTGAGACGTGCACTCACTCTTTGTGCTACATGGACAGCACACAAGTGTGGGACAAAGGAAAGAGAGCTGAGAGACTCATCTCCATAGCTAGAAAATTGTGCTGAGTAAAGAAGCAGTGAAGACAAGCTCCTGAGCCAGGGGCAGAGCAGCAGATGACGTGCCAAGAAGGCATCACGAGGACTGGGGTAGATGTAAAGAAGGGAGTGCTTGGAGCAGTGTCTTGCTAAGGCAATAAAGAGCTTTAAGTAGTTGTGACCCATTCCCAGACACTGAAACCTCTGTTCTCCCACAGAAGAAGGGTGCAAAAACAATCAGCCTAAAGGGTAAGCTGAGAGCCAGATGGCATGAGGATGTGTTTAACTCACCCACTATCCTGGGAAGTTTCAAACGGGGGTCACTCCATGACCCAAAGCTACAGCAGACAGCAAGGCCTTGCTGCATCCGTCACACAGTTTGGATTTACCCATTTGGATTCTGCCTCTTCTGAGAGGACAAAATTCCAATTTTAAGGGGCAACTGTACAAACAGGACATAGGAGTATTTATATTCCTCTCCAAACACCGGCACAAGCAGCAGGGGTCTAGTGGGTGATTTATGAGGTGGGAATGCTTCTTTGAACTGGATGGTGGATGGGGGTTGCTCTCAGGAGTAGGGAGGAACAGACGATGGCTGGCTTTGCTGAGGAGCTCTCCCAGTGGCCCAGGTGGTCCCAGCTGCTGGCTACTCCAAATGAAGTTCTCTCCTTCCATTCTCCCTCTCTCTCACTCACATACAAAGTCAACACACCAGAGAAGGCCATTTTTCTTTTATTTATTTCCCAGAAGAGCTCTTCCTTGCACTTTTCAGACACGATACAAAACAAGCAACAGAACTTTGTTTCATAGACAGAAACAGTTTGTTGGAGTATAAAGAGTTACTGGTGATCGTTACTGAAGAATGTTGGCTTATTCCAGGGGCACTTCAGTATTCCTGAGGAATAATCATTGATTTCTCCTTCCTTCCCACTGGGATAGTCTTAGCCATTAGTCACTGTTCCTGTAAAGCAAGAAGGCTTATATTATTAAAAAGCCATTTGGGTTCCTTACATGGAAGGTGCTGCAGGATGTAAAGCAAGTCACGGAGCTCTGTAACATTTCCAGAGGGTACGGGAACATTTTCATCCTTTGCTAAAGCAAGAAGTTGTGTATGGAGGAATTAAACAGCTGTTTTCATGCCAGTAGCATGCCATGTTTTCATGCATAACCCTCCATTCTGATAAATTGGGTACTTCAAAAAAACCCACATTATTGGTCAAGTTATCTATCCACAGGCTGAAGAGAAATCAGACTGAAATCAAAGCCACAAAAGGCAAGAGGAAAGGCTGCAGTTGCCTTCTTGTGTTCTTGCACATCAATATAAATCCACATTCCTATTAAAGTACAGGATTGTGGGGTTTGAGTGATAATACAGGCTAAATAACCTGAAAAATAGGGTATTTTCCATTCTGCAAGGAAGTCTAGGCTGTGTAATTCACAGCCATAGCATTTTAAGCCTTGAAATAATTATGACATGTTGATTTTAAATTCGGCTGAAGTCACAGTGAAAACCACTTGATCAAATTACTTAAAAAGCCCTCAGAAAATTCTGAGCACAAATTAGAACTTTCCTGCATTTTAAGTATTCTTTTGGTCTAGATGAATGGCTCCTGCACCGGTGTTGGGGATTCATGACGGAATTTCTAACCCAAAGGATGGGCACTGTGATGATCCAAATCACAGCCACAACAGCTGCAAGGTCGCTCTTGACACCTCCTGATTATTTGGTATCGTAAAGGTCCTCTGTCCTCTCCCATTCTGACTCGGGACTCAGAATTAAGAACTTGATCCTGAAGAATCAACAATCCCAACTGGATAAAGGTCTGAGTAACCTGGTCTGACCTCACAGCTGACCCCCATGACCTCCTTGAAGTCCTTTCCAACTTGAGTTCTCCTGTGATCCTGTGAACTTGACAGGCTCAGAAAACTAGAAATAATTTCGTCCAAGTTAATCCGTGTTACATTTCTCTCTAATAAAGCTGATTTTCTCGCAGTCTCTCATTTTGACAAGTTACCATTTGAACAGAACTCAGTTTTGTAAAGGAAATCCTACAGAGTTTAGTTATAACAAATTTTTCTAGGAAAAAAACAGATGAGTGATAATGCAACAATATTTTCCATGTTCCTAACCAAGAGAAATGAAATAATTTTGTTGTAATAACCCTGGAGCCATTATCCATGACATGACATTTTGGAGGGAATTAATGACATTAACCATTAGGTGGCTTCATCCGTGTTCTGGCTCTCTCAGCCTCCTTGTGCCAGAGAAAGCCATGGAGACAGTGCACTGGAAACTATTTGTCTTGTGCCATGCAGGCATCTGAAGTGTCCTTCCAGTTACCTCATGCTTCCAAGGACCACCCCTGCTCCAGATTAGTCCTTAATCCAAATAAAATCCCTTCCTAGGGTGACTGGACACTCCATTTTCTGCTGCCCAACATCCCGAGGAACAAGCATCCTTGAACGAATAATGCTCCCAGAACATGTGAGCAGTGCATTTATCACTCACGTGAAGCCACAGACGTGTCATTCCAGCTTTTTGTTGGAGACAAACTGGAGGCATAACCACAGGATGGTGTGGAAAACTAACACATTTTAATGTTAACAAATCCGGCCAGAAGAGCCACAGAGATTTTTGATTCTGGGCAGTAGCTGGCAATGCTGACCAGCTGCATCCAAGTCAGTTTCTGTATATTGCTCTCCAAAGATTTTATTTGTTGGAGAATCTTGTTATTATTTCCCTTTAACGGGCAGCTGGAGAAAATATCTGTAAGCAGGTGTGTCTGGCCAGAAGGCTGGCAAAAGCTCATCTGCCAGCCTCAGTTGGGAGGACCGGGCTCAACTCGCAGCTCTACAAGCATCAGGAAAAGCCTGAAAACACCTGCAGGCCTCCTGCACCAGGCAGAGGAGCGACACAGGAGGGATTTCTGCACTCTGTGTCCTGCATGAAAAGCTCCTGGCAGAGTATTTTACTTTGGTACTTTGTGAAGTGCTGAAGTAACTGTAAATATGTCCTGGTGGATGCCTCTCCACCAGGGTCACTGAAATGATTTAACCAGGCCATGGGTTTGTGGATCCAAAATACACACTCACACTCCTTTTGTTTTCCAGACGCCACATGATAAATTACCACGAGAACAGCCCCAACTTTGACACGTGAAAAAATGAAAACACTAATGGAGTCAGTTTGTGGGCTGGTGCACTGCAGCCAGTTTGCGAGTACACAAATGGTTCCTGCTAATTAATCTATTTTTAAATATTTTACTTCAGTGTTAATACTGAACTCATTGAAATGATCCTCTTCAAAACTGCTTACGGGGTACATTTTTTTCCAGACTAACTACTACATTATTATCCAGACAAACAAGCCACAAAACTTACAAGTGATCAGTGTCTTCCTATCAAAAAAAAACCCCTACAGAAGATCAAAGATCTGCTTCCACAGGCAGATCTACCTGACATGCCTGACATGACTTTCAGTTTCTTCCCAGCTCATCTCTTTTAAAGTCTGAAGAACCTTAATATTAGTTTAGTTTTTCTGCTTTTCTGACATGTATTTTTATTGTGTTTTCAGGTTGTGGGAAAAGCTACCTGTGGGATCTGTTAAACTAATTCCATGTATTCAGTCTAGTAAATTTACTGTTAAACACACCAGACGTTAAAGAGCAGAGGAGTATTCCAGCTTTGGCAACACAAGTTTCTTCCTACTAGCACTCCTCTGGGAAAGGCAGAGGAATATCCATGTAAATGGATATGCTGACTTACAAACAGCTACCAATCAATAGTAGGTGGCATTGATACTTACTTTTACAAATTTACCATGGAGAAGATACGGAGACTGGAAGTCGTGTTGACAATTGGAATAAGCCATTCCTAACCCCATCCCTGAACCAAATGCAATAGGCCATGCCTTTCCTGTGGAAGAGGCAAGCAGAGAGGAAAAAGTAAAGTCAAGGAAAACTGTTTGTTATACATTGTTCCATAAGCACCAAGAAAGAACAAATTCCTAGAAGATGCATTCTAGGCATTTTCAAGTTCTAAAATCCTCCAAACCAGCCCACTGCAGAAGAAGAAGAGTAACAGTAACACAAGTTTAGAATTTAACAGAGAGCAATCTCTGAATTCAAGGTATTACTGAAAATTACTCTGTTTTAAAGCACAACTGAAGAACTAAGATCATTTTTAGAGCCCTGGCAAAGCTGGCATAAACTGATGTCTAGACACATGGCTCCAGTGATTTGGCTCAGGGTCTCCTGCAATGCCAGGATTTGAGCTGAGCACAGGAGGAGCTCAGGGAGGTGCCATGGATAACAACCTTGTTAGGCAACAGCTAAAAGTTTTGGGAACTCCATTTCAAAGGAAAAGACAGGACAAAAAACAATGGAAGAATTGGTCTAACAAGCTGATTAACTTTTACATGCCTCAAAGACTTAACTGCACCTATAACAGATAGAAACTGAGAAGCCAGGCAGCCAAGATTAATGCAGTGTACTTACTTTTGAAGAAGATGACTGAGAAAACAATTCCTAATCCAAATCCAGCACCTGTAAGAAGAAATGCAGTGAGTGAGGACAGAGATGAAGCAAAGTAATGGAAAATGATTTAGTTCTTTACAGTAATTCTTTATTCCAACTCAGGAACATCAGACTATGAACATCCGACTATGACTATCCAACCACATGTTATTCCAGCACACCAAACCAAAGAGTTCTTCATAACAAACATGAAAAAAACCAATTCTTGTTTTCTTAAGTAACTGTAAGCAGCTAATTCAGATTAGAATCCCAACATATGTAATAAGTACATTATCAGAAATATCTGGGAAACAAACCAGACTCTCATCCCAGGGAAAGTTCCTGAATTTCTGTCACCATCTACAATGTGGAATTAAAATTTATTTGGCTCATTGTCAGCAAATGAGAAACACTTAAATGAAAACTTATTGTGTCCTTGAGCTTTAGATTCTGCAGATGAATATCTCATTGTAGTTCGTTTATCTCACTACTTTAACTGCTTCAATGTGTGTCCTGAGGGCAGCAGAACTTTGAAGCTTTGTGTTACCCTATACCTTACAAAGAAAGCTCCAGGCTGCTTATCTTTCACATCCACAACATTCATTATGGAGCATATTTAAACACATTAGGAGTGAATGACTTTTCACATCCTTATACTATATATAGAAATAACTGCAACAGTTGAAACAAAATTATCCAGCGCCATTAAAAAACTCGGCATATTTAAAAATAATTTTTTGCTTTCTTTGGAAGGTGAGCTTATGATTTCTGCAAGATGTCAAGGAAAACTCCTGTCAGGACCCAATAAATATAACAGTGAAAACTTGCAGCTGAGTGGGCAAATTCTACCTTTAATTATGTCCACTAAAGACAAGAATTTTAGATAAGGCACGGACATACAAAAGTTTGAAAAAGGAAAAGAAAAATCAGTCATGCATATACTCATTAAAAAAAACCAAACCAACAGCTTCAGGTTTATTTTGCAGCAAACACACCCTGTTATGGGTTTCAATTCGCTCGTTTCAATACAAGAAATTAAATTTAAATAGAATAAGTTTATTAATTAAAATACATACTTTTTTTATATTCCTAAAAGCACGTGATCCTGTTGAATGTAAGTAAGTGAGTTGAGTCCAGAACAATGCCAAGGATCCTGTACCCTCGTGGCATATAGGATGATGTTTATTTTTTTTAAGTTTCCTTTTGCTCTTCAAAATTTTTTCCTTGTAAAAAGTATATTGATAGTTTCTATTGAGGAAGTCAAAAAATACTTGACATCCTAAGTACATTAGGATGCACCACCTCATACCTTAACTAAGCATCCCATGTCTTTTATTGATTATAAACCCCTGAATATTAGAACAGAGGTGAGCAAATGTGATCTGAGCAAACCCCCTCACGTTCACTCTCTGCTAGGACTTTACTCTCTGTATTTACCGAGAGCTTGAAATGGGAGCTGATTTGAAAACCCTTTTCATTCTACTACATATTTTCAGTGGTGCCAGAGGTAACTACTTTACCAGGTCATTACAGCTTTGGAGTAGGCTTACAAAACATGCAGGAAGAGCTCTGACCGCCCGCCAAGCAATCCTGACATAACTCCCCCAGACATTTTAGAGCCCGAGTGCTTCGTGGAAGGTCAGGTTTTCACTCTAATCATTTGCACAGCTAAGGGAAAGTCTCGGATCCTCAGATGTCTGCTCAGAGCGTCACGGTTTTTGTGCCTTTCAGACAGTAAGAGACACTCCTTGGAGCCGCTCATTCAGACCCGTGGCACTGAGCAGCGTTCGCCCGCAGCCTGGAAGAGACATCAGGCCTTCCTCAGAGCCACAGCTCACCCCTCTAATCCCTCCCCAGCCCCCTCCCAACAGAGCCTTCCTGCCGTACCTTTGCCATGGTCCAGCTGGTGCTGGCTCTCCCACAATGTTTATGCCATTAAGGATAATTACTGTGTTCCAGAATTCACCCTGTTTGGCGTTCTGGCCCAGCTCCTCTGCCAGCCTGTTCCTACAATCTGCAGTTGTGCCGGTTTGGTTTGGGCTGTTGGACTTCAAGGCTGACAAGGACTCGGTGGGGGGAATTCTCTCTGTTCAGTCAGCACCAGGTGCTGTTTGAACTGCCCAGTTCAGCAGCCTTGCCACGAGGGAACGATCCTGGTCCTATGCTTCCTGTCCCCAGGAAGATCCCCTCTGCCAATCCAAACAGTTTAGCTAATCAATGAGAAATGATTTACAGGATGACAAATTCTGCATCATCTCCATGCACAGCCTGAGCAGTTTCTAATGTCACCACATTTTCCACGTTACCAGTCAAACCCACATTCTTCTCACCAGCCTGGTGGTGAACTGCTTCCTGTCTTGTCTTAAGACAACCCTGCACTAAGGAAGCAGCTATAATTAATACAGTTTCTTTCCATTTACTTCCAGAAATTATCATTATCTCGTACTGTCATCACCTCCTTCAGATGTTCTCTCACATTACGGCCCCTCTGTAAGGGCTCCACTCAAATGCCATCAATGTTGCTTCCTGTTGGCCATGGGGGAAGCTACAGGATACACTTAAAAGGTGAAAAATTTATTATTTATGTCAACTGCAATTCAGCCTAAGCCTAAAACACAAACTAGGCCTTCCCCCACACCAAACCACTGTTAAACAGATGTGGTCCAGCACAACTGACTTAGGAAAAACTACTCTATCTTAAGAAAGCTTTTTCTGAAGCAGCTCATTTGAAGGGATTGTTCTTCATGCAAATGCATTTTTTGTGCAATTTTAGAGGGTATCACTGCACTTTTTTCCAGCCGTAAGGAGCCTGCAGTGACAATTAGTACAAAAAAATGATGGTAAGATAACTAAGACCTTGCTTTAAGTAATGAAAATGCTACAGAGAAGTGAAGGAGGAGATCTGACAGCTAATGGGTTTTGGCTTTCTGTACAAGAAGGCAACTTGAGAAACAAAGCCAAAGGAGTACCTTAGCTTTCCTCATCTCAAAGGCAGCTTGGTTCACTCCTCTCCTGACTGAGGCACAGTCTGTGCTCACAACTGTCGTGATCACAATGCCTCGTCCACTGGAAACACCAGATCTGCCCCTCATACCAGCCACTGCATGTACAGCAGTCACTCTTTTCTACTTGGTTTGAACAGTTAGAAGTTGGTTTTAACTTAAACCCAGAACCTTCAGCTACATTTAATTCCTTAGCCCGTCTGGTTAAGAACTTCTTTCTGCGGGAAGTTTGTCACTCATCTTCATTCCACTAGAAAGTATTTGTGGTTATGTGGTCATTTCCTGTGTCTCCAAGACAAAGGGGGAGCAAAACCATCTTGCCTCAGGAGCAAAGTAATGCATTTCACTTTAATTCTATATAAAGTTACACCAGAGATAAACAATGGCAGAGCTGATGATGAGTTTTACAGGTTTAAGTTCTCACATGCTCCATTTCCTCTTAAAGAGGCAACATGTCGCTTCAAAGAGCCTCCCACCTGACCAGGGGACCCTCCAGCTGTTCCTCCTAAAGATCAGCACCTCTAGGCCAGGCTTTAACTTCATAACAATAAAACATGAAAGGTTTATCTTACAATAAAAACAAACGAACATGGAAAAGCAAAGGGCTTGATCCACTCCAGGCACATTTTCCCTCCCTTTCTTGCATGACAGACTCTTCGGAGGAAAAGGCCACAGGAAAGAGTACAACCCATTTTTCACCTTCTCTGACAGTTTAAAATGTTTAACTAGAAAAACAGCCTCTTCCACCCCACATCCATCACTTCAGCCTAAACTCATTTACAGTGTCAACGGGGGACAGGACAGTTGTGTGGACATCTCACCCCTGCTCCCCACTACGCGTCCCAGCCACAGGGAATTGGCATTAGGCAGCAAGCCCAGGCGCCAAAACTTTTTCTTTCTATTTTTTTGGCTCTTACACCTTCCAAGAAAAAAGTCCCAGTACCTCCAATCAATCTAACACACAGGAGAGCACGTGCTGTATACCCAACAGGACATCATAAAAGTGTCTCGGAGAGAAACACAAATCTTCAGGATGGGCTCCTGCCCTGTAAGAACATCTGGGAAAAGCTTTTTTCTATAAATTTAATCAGCAGTCACTCCAAGAGTGATACTACACGGTTCTTTCCTAGGGCTACCCAAGTAGCTACAGGCTGAGGCAGCTATTAACACAGCCACACCTAGATGTACTTTGCTTCAATAGCTTGAAACTTAAAATAGAAGGATTAAAATATGCTCATTGACATCTGGCAGATGTGTTGCTGTTACTATAGCAGCTGGAAGGTTTTCAATTACTTAATCCCAATATGAAAACTATTATTTTCCTTTGCCATTCCACACACAAAAACACAAAACTGAGAGCTTCAGCCTCCAATCCCACTCTGACAAGATACATGAAGAACTGCTTTGCAAAAATGTGGAAGAAAGCTGCCTTCATACACCAGGGCCTTCACAGGGCAGCACTTAGCATCACTTAGAAATCTGAGACCATGAAATCACTTATTTATGGAGAGAATTAATTTTAAGCAGACTCTTTGCAAGGTCTTAGTGGCAGGAATCAGATTTTCTTCAAACACCAACTTTGAAGCTTTCATTCTCATCTCCCCTGTGGTGTGGACTGTTTGCAGAGCAGACAGAAAAATGAGCAAGGACACGAGAAGAAAACACAGTGAAATTATATACCAAGTACTCAAGAAAGAAGCAGAAAAAAGAGTGTTTTGTTTTATACTAGCATCTGACTGTAGTAACACAGAAGAACTGGAGCAACAAAATATTAATATCCAAATATCATTATAATCAAAAATCCTGACATGCTTTCAGGGGCTGCTTTCACCCTTAAGCACTCAAGGTCAGGTCAAGTGCTGCTCAAAGGCAAACATCAGCACTGCTGCAGAGGCATAAGCAGCAGCATGAAGGGGCCGTGATCTCCCAAGGAATCACGGTGATACTGGACCAGAAACTTCAGCCTCACACCAGTGAATGAACTGTGAGACCTGAGGACACAAACGTTTTCTCCCTCCTTTAAAAGGGGAAGAGGAGAGGAGTGGAAGCTGCTCAGTGATGAGACAGTGCAACTTCCCTGTCAAGGTGGGGAGGCCCTGGCACAGATATCCCAGAGAAGCTGTGGCTGCCCCATCCCTGGAAACGTCCAAGGCTGGGTTGGAGACGGCTTGGAGCAACCTGGGGTGGTGGAAGGTGTCCCTGCCCATGGCAGGGGGTGGGACTGGATGAGCTTTAAGGTGCCTCCCACCCCAAACCATTCTAGGATTCTATGATCAATATTGCACCAAGCCTTTAGACACATCAGGGCTGTGCTTGCTTTAGAAGCTCACGTATAAAAAATCAGCAATATTCTCATAACACAGAAAATACCCCTCTGACAGGAAACTTTACCTTGTCTTACTGCAATTACATGTTCTGCTAATAAAAACAATAACTTTGCTGAAAAGAAAGATTTAGCAGGAGTAAACACACCCACACTCAGGGCTTTTGCAGCCCAGCTATGAGGGTTGGCAACACTGCTGCTGCTTCGCATCCACCCAGCGCAGGCTGGCCAGTACTGACGTCTGCTGGCCCAGCTCAGAAACAGAGGCAACTGAGAGCAAGAAGAGTTTCAGGGGCATCTCACTGGCAGGAATGAAGAGGAAAGGAGCCTGATCCTTCTCAAACCTCTCACTATTCATTTATTATCACCAAGGATGTGCCAGCAACACTGAAAAGATCTTCTCAGAGAACTGTTTCTGACATAAAAAAACCAACAAAGTCTTGTTCCCACCTACTGCTACATCTCAAGGACCAAACTTCAGGCCTGAAGGGACCTGGCTACAGTCCCTTTCCCCTGCGCACTGCCACTGCATGCCACCTGCAAAAAAGGCAGAGCTGGCATCTTATCAGTGCACTGATGCAGAGGTCCAGGAAGTCAGGGCATTTTGGACTCATTTCCCGTGGAGCAGAGATTAGGAGGTCTGGGGTTTGCAAAGGCTGCACTAGCAGATGGCTGGTCACAGCTCTTCTTTCAGGTTCTCTTGCTCCAAAGTCCACCAAGAACAGGCTGGCACAGCTGGTGGGGCACACCTCAGCAGGGCACACTCCCTGACTCATCCTGAGAGCCAGCCAAGAGGAACAGCGGGGCACAATGCAGTTAGGAGGAGACCTGGATTCCTAAAGAGTTTCCTGTCTTTTTCTTCCAACAGAAGATAACACCTCCTTAATTTGTAGATGGACATTGTATTCAGAGTTCTGCTAACATCATAACTAAATATTGCTGTTAGATTTTTGACTAAAAGCCTATTCTCAGAACAGCATTTGCCCACCTCTTCCAAAGAAAACATTTTTTTGTTGTCTGTGCTGCCTCCCTGCACAGCCTGAGCCATGAGCAGTTAATATTTACACTACTTGGTCTGTGCAAGACACAACTAGTAGAGCCGGATCTTCTGTACAACAAGGAAAAATAACTTGGGGTTCCAACAAAGCTCACACAGTTGCAGTTGTGTGCTCACATAATATCCATGTTCTCCAGCATTAAAAACAACACTCCAAAGGAAGAACAAGCCTTCTGACCTGGTAGCTAAGACTGGATGGCCACGATACAACTGCCAAGCAAAAACCCACTTCAAAACAGGAATTTCAGGATTTTTGTATATTTACACGAAGTCTAACCCAGTTTCCAGAAAGTGTAATCAAGTTTTATCATTATATAGACTGACTTTATCCTATTCATAACCATGTGAAGGATTATTTAAAAATACTGACATTGCAATCCATACAATGATTCCTTCTGAAATATCCAATCTGTGGAATGACACAAACAATACAATTTCACCCCTGCCATTAACAGAACAGCTATTCAAGCAGGCCAGATGATGCAAGCCAGAAGAAATCATGTTAACAGTTGCAGGAGAATTCAAAGTGTCCTCTTCTCTTAAAAAAACCCCTATTAAATGGAAATTAGAGGCATTTTATTTTCAGATGTCAAAACAGAGGATTAGAGGAAAATGAAATCACTATACTGGGTTATTTACAAGCTTCCAGGCTGAATTTTGGTCAATCACAGACATACATCAAAACATTTCTCTCTTGAAAAAAAATTAATTTCAACACAGCAACTTCACACACGCAAGCCAAGAAGCAAACAGCTTCCCTAGGATTACCTTCCAGTATCAGGGAAATTACAGTGTTCAACTCATTTGAAACAACAACAGCTTCAAAACAAACCAAGACATGTGGGCACATAAACCTCCCTCTCTTCCACACATACTCTTTACTGCCTCTCTGTCCCCTAGAAACAGCACATAATAATAATTTGTCCAAAATTACAGCCTTGCAGCAAAATACACCTCTGTCAGTCTTTTGTGAGTAATTGTCTTTCCAAATAAACAGCCATGAACTATCCATCAGTTAAACAAACAGACCAACCCTTTGAACAGGGTTTGGAGCCTGCAGGATGGAGGAAGAGCACAACACTGTTTACTTCGCCATCCCTCCTCTGCAGAGCTCTACTGAAAAGGAAGAAATGGCTGTGAAGGCTGGGGAGGACACAGGAGCCGAGAAAGGTTTGCAAGCCGGGAAGAAAAAAAAAGCCTCGGTAGTTCCAGTTGTGGTTCCCACGCCCCAAACAAACAACTTTTCTGTAAGAAAGTAACAAGTAGCTTTTCTGCACGAAAAATCAGTATCAGAGCCAAAAAAAAAGAACAGAAAGTTAAATTATTTCAGCGACTGCCTGGGTGAAAAGCCCCAAGAACGGTGCAAAGCCAGAGCCAACAGGACCTGGACTGTCCATCAGAAACCGCCTGGTCAGCTAAGAAAGCACAACCCAGTCCCCTGCAGACAAACACTGTGCCCACAACTACATATGGAACAGAAGAGGAACAAAACCACCTAGATACAGCCTCTTCATTAGCAAAACAAATAAATATCAGTCCTAATAAAAAGGGAGGTGACCACAAGCTCCATTTAACAATGGCTCAATGTTTTGCGCAGGCATAACCGGGTTTACTTACTCTTTGAAATTAAATACTGTCTTAACAACGCCTGACAACATCCTCTGTTTGGAACTAACAGGAAAAGTTAATACTAAATTACAAGATCCACACAGGTAGTGACCAAGAGCTCGAAAACATAATACAGCATTTCAAAAGATGCAGCACAAGATAAATATTTATTCTGGAAGTTTTAGTGGCAGGAGATCAAGTTTTTTTCAGGAGCTTGGTCTCCAACTAAAACAGTATTGCACAACTACCAACAACAGAGCTAACGACAAACCCTGGCTTACGCAGCATAGTGGGAATCCTGACGGGCTAAGGACAGGCTGCACAGCCCCCAGCTGGAATTTAGAACCACATTACTGCTAATAAAGCCAGCCTGGGAGCTCTACCTCCCCTTCTCCCCTTTTCTGTTTCCCATGTCCCTCCAGCCCTCAAACTAATCCACAGGAGTTATCTGTCCACAGTTCTCACAGACACTGGGAAATGTCCTGCGTGCAAGGCTCCAGAAATTCAGTGCTTTCCTTTATTTAGAGAGTCTGGAATGGGAAAACACTGGGCTAATCACAATGTTTGTTTTCCCCCAGCCATTGGCTGGAAAGATCTCCCTGGCTGTAACGCTCCGGAAGGATGAAAAGGAGCGTTTGGGAAGGAAATTGCGGCCACCAAAGGGAAAAGTCTGACAAAAAAAGTAAGACATTTACCAAATCCTATATCCTATGTAACAAGCAACTAAATCCTCAAGTAAAAAAGTTTTTCTTTCCTGCTTTCCTTCCTTCCAGTACAACCACCCTTGATAATTAATTGGAAACTCTAGCAAACTTTGCAGTAATGTTACAAAACCAATCAACACGACCACTCAAGGTTTTAATGTCCCTGCAGAGAAAGCAATCATTCCCATTGGGATATCATGGAAAAATTTGTGTTGTCAGCACACAGTTCATGGAGAGGTTGCCAGTACAAATGCTTCAGTTACTGATCAATTGTAAAAGCACACAAACCAGAAAAGTGCCCTCACACATGAAGAGAAACGTGTCTGAGCTCATCCCACTGGGTTTGGTGCTAAGATAAAGAGATGCAGCACATGTGACCTTTTTGGGCAGTCTAATGAAAAACATGAATTTGACCGAGATCTCTACTCAGTATCCTTGTGAAGCCAACACTGGGAATCCTTGGACTGGAGCACCAGTGCACAAGGCAAAGCAGGTTCTCTTTCTTCTGTTGCCACTTTAGGATGGAAGAAAACACCAAATCAAAACGAAAGGCCCGCTGAAGAGTCAGGAGTGCAGGCGACAGACACCAAACTAAGCGGTAAAGACACACCTGAAGGACAGGGCCATCTAGAGGGACCTGGGCAAGCTCGAGGAGTGGCGCATGGGAATCCCATGAGGTTTAACAGGAACAGTGCTGGTGCTGCACATGGGTCAGGGCAATCCCCAGGATCAGTCCAGGCTGAGGGATGAACAGATCAAGAGCAGCCCTAGTGAGAAGGACCTAGGGGTGCTGGTGGGTGAGAGCCGGACATGACCCAGCCCAGAAACTTCCCGTGCCCTGGGCTGATCCCCCAGCGTGGGCAGCAGGAAAGGGGAGATTCTGTCCCTCTGCCCCACTCAGGTGAGACCCCACCTGCAGAGCTGCCCCAGCCCTGGGGCCCAGCACAGGAAGGACACGGAGCTGTTGGAGAGAGTCCAGAGGAGGCATCAGGATGATAAGAGGGATGGAGCAGCTCTGCTGGGAGGAAAGGCTGAGAGAATTGGGATTGTTCAGCCTGGAAAAAAGAAGGTTTTGGGGTGACCTAATTGCAGCCTTCCAGTACCTGAAGGGAGCTGAGAGTAAAGATGGAAAGAGACTGTTTACAAGGGCCTGGAGAGACAAGACAAGAGGGAATGGCTTCCCAATGACAAAGGGCAGGGTTAGGTTGGATAACAGAAAAAAATTCTTCCCTGTGAGGGTGGGGAAGCCCTGGCACAGGTTGCCCAGAGAAGCTGTGGCTGCTCCATCCCTGCAAGTGTCCAAGGCCAGGTTGGACGGGGCTTGGAGCAGCCTGGGATAGTGGAAGGTGTCCCTGCCCAGGCCAAGGGGTGGGACGGGATGAGCTTTAAGGTCCCTTCCAGCACAAACCATTCTGTGATTCTGTGAAACCAACCCTGTATCCACTTCTTTCAGCCTCCAGGACAGAGGATCTACAGGATTCTGACATGTACAGCTGCAGCATGGAACAAGTTCTTGTTTATAATTTGGCATACTTAATATTTTATGATAAAGCAACCAATGCTATGGAAACATAAACATATCCAGAGATGTTTGTCAGACAAACCTGAATAGAATTTCATAAGGAAAAACACTGCTCCGGAGCACTTGACACTTTTCAAAGGTCTGTTATAAACAATGGAAGTTTCAGTTTACTTAAAATTATTAAACATCTTTTCTAATGGAAAAGTATTAGGCAACTAAAACCCCCAAGTTCCTCATCAGCTTTCAAGCACAAGGCCACTGCAGCAGCAAGAAATAAACATTCACATTTCCCACATATTATTTATGGTTCTGAAAGAGACATCTGCACCAACATGGAACCTTTTGTCAGACACTGCATTTCTTGCTCTATACATTGCATTTAAAGCTTTGGGTTTGTAAACACATTTTGTGAAGCCACAAGCTCTGCCTGGTGTCACTTGGCAGCGGTCACAGGGCGAGCACGGTGCTGTCACAACAGCCACCACCACCCCTAAAACTCACAGTACTTAGTGAAACTTCGTGAATGGTTTGTTGCAGAAACTGAGGCATGTGCGTAACTCTCACTTTAAGGGCAAACAAGTACGGAAAAAATCCAACAGAACTGCTCCCCTACTTAAAGAAAAGGGAGAACTACAGGGCTGGGACACGGACAGAGCTTCTCAATGTCACACTCCACACGCTGTACTAAGTAACACGTGCCAGAGCTCTCAGCCTGTCACGCTGCCTTTTGCTTTTAATAAACGCAGCCCCCCTCGCACACGGAGTGATGTGACCAGCTCTGCACAGACTGATTTCAAACCCACCGTCGCAGCAAAGCCGAAGGCGGGCAAGGTCGCGGCACGCCAGGACCCGGTCGTGCCTGCCCGCCGCTCATTCATTCCGGCCGAGAGGCCTCCCAGACTTCCTACGGAGCCCAGATTTCGCACGGAAACCTCTTACATTCAACACAGGGAGTAACCAGAGGTCAAACACGCCCGGACCGCGGTAAGCCGGGGCCGGGCCGGGGCGCAGAGCTGGGAGCGGGCCCGGCGGGGGTCCGAGCCCGCGGCCAAGGTCACCTTGCCAGGCCCGGGGTCGCCGGCTCTACCCGACGCCGGGGGCAGCTATGAGGGCGGATCCTCCGGACACCCTGAGCCCCTCCCGGGCTCACAACCGCTCTGAGGCGAAGCCGGGGCAGCGGGGGGCAGTGGGCCCCGCGCCGCGGGGACACGCCGGCGGCCGTTCTCCCAGCTCCGGGGAGTCCCGGGGACCACCACCGCTCTTCCCCGGGCCCTCCCGCTCCGCCGTGCCCGTGCCGCCCTTACCCAGCTTGACGGCGGAGTCCGCCACACACCGGTCCCACTTCCTGCCCAGGTCGCCCTCCGACGCCATCTTGCCCGTCCCCTCACCTCCTCCCCCACGCAACTCTCGCGAGACCTGGTGCTCCACCTATCGCCCGCACCGGGAGATCTCGCGAGGTTTCCGCCGTCGCTGCCACGGTTACCGGCGGGAGGGCGTCATGGCCGCCGCGCCCGACCTTGGGCCCGGCCCAAAATCCCCTTTTCCCCCGTAGGATCCGGCCCAAAACGCCGTTTTACCCCGTAAGACCGGGCTCGCCACGTCCCCAGCCCGTCCCGGGCTCCATCTCTCCGTCTAGAGCTCCCGCTGTGTCCTTGTTAGCCCTCGTCTCCCTCAGCCTATGGCAGCATCCCTACCTCCTCGCAGGCGCCCGGGTTGGGCCCGCGCCCGCCGCCCCCCTGCCCGCAGGGCTCTCGCCTCATCCATGGTAAGAGCCGAGCTGTGCTGCAGGGCGAGGTTTCTCACTGCAGCGTTGGGTACATCACTGGACGCACACTCCCGTGTAGGTTTTCCCTGGCAGGGGCCCTACATCCCCCATAGCTCCTGCATCACCTCAGCGGGAGGAAGAACATTCCGTGAGGGTGGCAGAGCACTGGAACAGGCGCCCAGGGAGGGCGCGGAGTCTCCCTCGCTGGAGACATCCCAAACCCACCTGAATGGATTCCTGTGTCACCTGCTCCAGGTGTCCCTGCCTTGGCGGGGAGGTTGACATGAATGATTTCCAGAAATCCCTTCCAACCCTAATAATTCTGTGATTTTTGCTGTCTGGCCTCAGCTGCTCCTCAGGGCCTGAAATGAGATACAGGTGTGTGAATAAAAAGACAGCTGTTGTCAATCCCTATCAATATCCCAAGAATCACCTAATTTAAAGGGCAACCTGGGCTCCCCATATTCTTGTTTATTTGAGAAAAGGAGCTGAATACTCTCAGCAAGATCATTCTGTCACATTCAGGAAGTTATTCCATCAACAATAGGTTAATAATTAGAATCACAGAATTGCAGAATGGTCTGGGTTGGGAGGGATATTAAAAGTTGATTCAGTTCCACCTTCTGCCACGGGCAGGGACACCTTCCACTATCCCAGGTTGCTCTGAGCCCCATCCAGCCTGGCCTTGGACATGCTCAGGGATCCAGGGGCAGCCACAGCTTCTCTGGGCACCCTGGGCCAGAGCCTCCCCACCCTCCCAGGGAAGAATTTCTTCCTTGTATATACACATATATATATATTTCCTAATTTTAGAGGAAGTGGTTGTGGGAAGGATTCCCACTGACTTCTGGGGCTTCAGCCCACCCTGCAGCGTGCAACAGCTTTGTGGAGCCAGCAAAGTAAGTGTGAATGTCTTCAAACCTACTATAATGAATTTTGTGTTGCAAATGGTGTGTGGGCTGCCTGGAAGGCATTCTCTAAAAGCCTTGTGGAAAAAAAACCCAGGGCGTTTGCAAGTACTGATGTCCCCATTCACACTGTGAGGCAATTTTTAGCTGGGATTACTTGTTTTGATTTCTTCAAGTTCTGGCAATTTTCTTTATCGAGGTGGAGGAGGCTCTGCTGCTTCATAGAACTGGAAGTTCTTTAGCAAGTCAATTAGAGACTAAAGCAACAAACAGAAGTGAAAAATTCTTGAAGGTGGCAAAAATTTCACTAAGTTATTGTTGGTTTAGGTCTTAAAAGTGCAACTGGTTTGGATCTGGAGTCACGATGGAAGATTTTTACTTTTAATTGGTTTGGTTCAACTCCTTCACCTATCAAGGGACAATCACAATTAACTATTATTTTCCCTTCCTTATAAAATCTAAATGGCTTTTTAGAACTTATTTTGAAAGGCACATGGCTAAACTGAGCCCTCAGAGGTTCAAGAGGTTTCCCCGGAGAAGGCACCTCTTGTTCTGTAAGGGGATCTTCCTTTTCTCTTCCTCCCCCTGCAATTTGCTCAAATCAGTCTGCATTGCTGCATAGTTGGTATCCAAAATAGAACCATGCATCAAGTTACTCATAAAAATACCAACATGATCCAGCAGTTTTTTCCCTGAATAGCTACAGAAGTGCTTTCTGAAACCACTGCCCCAGCGGTGCCAGCTCCACCCTCCCGTTTCCAAACAGCTCTGGAAAATATCAAGAGGGGAAAGATAACTTGAAGCCTCCAAAATAATTCTTTAATTTTCATCCCCAAAATTAAATTCCAGAAGGCAGTGTTTAAAACCAACTCAGAAGTGTGGTCTTCTCTTGGCAAAAACAAATGCTCAGTGCAGGCCAGTGTAGTCTCACTTCACACTTACTCATTTTCAGGCTGTTGGGCTCCCTGGAAAACGCTGTTTTTCAGGATGAAGGAAGGAGTGGTGAGCTGCTGGATTGTGCGGCACTTCGTAAAGGGTTGTGTTGCTGTGTCTCAGTGTATCCTGACAGCCTCACCTCAGGACTTGGTGCATTAAACCCTTTCCAAGGGGATGGAATAGTTCAGGGTAATTGTTTTGAACATTCAGCTTCCTTTGGAGAAATCACTCTGCTGCTTTTAAATCCCAGAGTCACTGAGCGATCAGAGGGGGCTCTGGAAAACGTTATGCATTAAGGATCTAGAGCACATTCTCTGTACCCCTTCCCCACCCCAGGGAAGAATTAAGGCAGGAGGGAATGTGTCCAAAGACAGGCTTTTCTCTCCATTGCTATAGTTACCTGGCAATTAGACCCTCGCAGTGTAATATCAAGTATTTATTATTGTGGGACTCCAAGGTGATGTTTAGAACATGTGGTTTTGAAAAACCTTTTCTGCATTTTACAGCCTAGCATGTGCTGTCCCAGGATTCCTTCCCGCCCTTCTTCCCTCATGCTCTCCTCTCCTTTCTTTCCAGTAAATAAGTGTATGAATAAATGGACGAAATGAAGCCAGAAAGCTTCAAATGAGCCTTGTATTTCTCTGGTGGAAGTCAACTTCTAGTTGAAGTAGGTTCAGACCTTGTACCCCGACTTTTGTTAACTCTATACCTGACTGAGTTGTGTATGGAATTAGGAACTGCTCACTAGGGGTTAGACACTGGTTAGGTTTTTAGCAGAAGGCCATCAGATAAGCCAGAGGCAGGATTGGGGATCTCAGATGAATAAGTACCATTATTATTCTTCAAAATTGCTGCTTCCCTGGTGGCCAGTGGAAGATCCATGCAGAGGGCGCATCCAGGGCTGTGTCCAGTTCTGGGACCCTCACCACAAGAAGGACATTGAGGGGCTGGAGCATGTCCAGAGACAGGAATAGAGCTGGGGAAGGGGCTGGAGCATCAGGAGCCGATGTGGGAGCTGGGAAAGGGGCTCAGCCTGGAGAAAAGGAGGCTCAGGAGGGACCTCCTGGCTCTGCACAACTCCCTGACAGGAGGGGGCAGCCAGGGGGGGGTTGGGCTCTGCTCCCAGGGAACAGGGACAGGAGAGAGGGAACGACCTCAGGCTGTGCCAGGGGAGGCTCAGGTTGGACATCAGGAGGAATTTCCTCACTGAAAGGGCTGTCAGGCATCCCTGCCCAGGGAGGTTTGGAGTCCCCATCCCTGGAGGTGTCCAAGGAAGGCCTGGACGTGGCACTCAGTGCTCTGGGCTGGGGACAAGGTGGGGATTGGGAACAGGTTGGACTCGATGGTCTGGGAGGTCTTTTCCAACCAGAAGGATTCTATGATTCCACAGCTGCACTTGGAGGTGAGGAGCTCCTCTGGAACTGCACCAGCTGGAATTCAAACCCTTTTCAACAGAACAGACTTTCTTTCAACTGTTACCTCTGGCTTGTCCATAGTGCAGGAGGAGCTTTTGTTTCAAAAGTTCCCAGCAAGTTTCTTTTAAATCTTGAGCCTTCCCCAGGATGAGAATTTCACCTCTTATCCTATTTTTTCAAAGAATCCTACAGCATCCCTCCTGTCATTTCCCCACTGGATACTAATACACTCTTGCTCTCTTTTCCAAAGAATACACATGCAGCTTCTCCCATACTTTTAAATAACATGAATCACCTCCCACACACACATTTATTATTTATATTTTTGCCAAGATCTGCACAGGAAGGCAACAGTGTAGGAGTTATCTGCTTGAAATGGTTGACACAGCCTTGGTGTGGGCCCCCACTCTCTGTTTCCTGTACGTCCAGGATAATTCTTTCATGTTACAGCGAGATCAGACCTGGGTGGGAACCTCCAACTCTCAATCTCCACTCCGGTGTGTTGGGTTTTTCCTCCCAAACACAAGCCGCATTCACCAACAGACACTGATGCTTCTTTCTCTCTTTGAAAACCTTTTAGCTATCCAAGCAACAACAAAAAAAAAAAGTCTGAGGAGAAAGAAACCCCCCCTTGGCAGGACTTTGCCCTGAAATGGGAAAGGTGCCAGCGACTCCATTAAGTCTCCTGTGCTATCCTTATTGATTTTATGTGGACAGCAGTCGGATGCTGTGGGATGAACAATACTGAGGCTGAGCTGACTTGCATTAGGAGGGACAGCTTGTGCTGCAATGAAACATCCTGCAGGCTTTCCATGGGGATCACATCCACGTTAATTAGCACGTTTTGTGCCTGTGCTGATGGATTTCCCCGCCACTTTGGCTGGATTCAGTGTGTGGTGCAGCTGTCAGGTATGGCTGGTTGAAGCAGAACTTGGAAAAATGGGACAAGATGTGTCACAGCTCGTTGTGCTAATTCTGCTCTAAGCTGCTTTTGCCGTGAAGATGAAGTTTGCCCCAAAAATCTCGGCAGGAAAGCACTTGCATGGAAACACTGACCTGAGTTTTTGCCAGCTCTGAAATTCCAGGCAAAAGCAGTGCTCTGACATTTCGTGTCTTTATTTTCTGTGTACTATTTTGTGATAATTTTTTAGAAGAGTAGAAAGAGAAAAACTCCCCGTGCTGTATTGATGAGGTTTTCTAACGAATAAGCCCATGAAAAAGTGCTATTTTTCAGCCTTTTAGTATGTTTTTCCATTCGTCCATGTCTCTGGCTAATTCTATACAGATTCTAACTACTGAACCGTGACCATTGTATTAAGAAAGAATCCAGGCCCTTACAATTCTTTTGGCTGGTATATTAGCAGGCTTCAAATGAAGTGCAACGTGTCAAGGAAAAAGTAAGGGAATGGAAAGTTTTGTTTCTTTCTGGTGTATTTAATCAGCTTCTCCTTGATTCTTTTTTAATGACAAGCCACAGACACTATTGCTAGTTAATGACCGAGTTTGACAAGAATGTCCTCAATACTCTCTTTGCTCAGGCTAAAGACAGCTCCTGTCTCTCAAGTTTTCTGAGCTGAAAATACAAAGTTAAAGGAGTAGCTGCAAGAAGAGGAATAAACAGTGTCCTAGGATATGCAACTAAGAAGGATGTGCTGGAACACGAGGGATCCCAGCAGTCCTGCAGTGTATGGACATCTTGGGCTGCTGCTGGGTTTATTGTCCTTTCCATTAACCAAAGGAGCAGATCTGCTTGGGTGCTGATGGAGTGGAAAAAAGTCTGGTTCAACATTCTTAATGCAGGGAGGGGAATGCCTCAAACCTCGCACTAAATGGGTGATATGTTGTTTTTCATTAAACATGGTATTTGGAGTTACTCATCAGTTCCTGCAGGAAATGGGGAAACTCTTAAAACCTTTACGTTCCAAGAGTACACTCAGCAAAGCTGCTTTGGATTCAGGATGGGGGACTTTTTTATTGTTTGTGTGCTATTTTGACACTGTGTACAGAGATCTCCATAGTGAGAACTATCTGTGGCTTGAACACAGAATTCCAAGACATTGGGTAGTGTTGTAGGTACCTTTTTCCTATATTAGTTTCCAAGAAACACTTGGTTTTCAGCCTCAAATCAAGTGATGCTGCTGTTTTACTGACTCTGACTAATAAAACCCATCAAGCTAAACTTTACCATTGCTGGAAGATTCTTGCAGCAGTAAATTCAGTTTATGAGAACTCCTAATAAAAGTTTACATATCTTTCAAGTGCCATGAAAGAAAATGGGCAATCTGACCAAAAAGAAAAAAAAAGCTCAAGATGTTTCTTTCTTTTTAAAAAAATGACTATTCAGTGAAGCATGAAGGTTTTTTCTCTCAGACCTTGTTCCTCAGCATGTTCTACAGTCACCCTTGGTCCTGGATAAATGCTGGAATAAACAAAATAAATAGCGTTTCACCACACATGCAAGGAGGATAAAATAAAAACCACATCGTGCTGGACCACAAATGCTTCAGGAAGTTCTGGCTGAACGTGAAAAGTACTTTGTAATGCTAATAAGTGTTTATCCTTTTGCTTCCTTGAATGTAATCAAATGTACAGGGAAAGCACATGGATTTTAGAGCTGCTGATTGCAGGATCAAAAGCCTTGTTATTAATTGCACATGAATCTGATGTTGTTGGGCCGTTAAGATGTCAACTGACATCATTGTTTGCTTCCTTTGTTTATAGACCCTCGTTTTAAAGAGGGGTAATGCCTGACACGAAGCCTTTTGAGTGCTCTTTCCTGCGTAGGTGGGTGATCCATTCCAGGAGGTCTGGGAAATGCCTGAGGCGCAGGTAACGCTACCTCAAAGCGCTTGGGTTTATGGAATATCCCTGAATTTGCTGCATTTGGTGTCAACCCCTCCACAAATCCCAACAGCAGGCAGCATGGTAGTGACATTCATGGACCTTCTGCCTGCTGGGATCCACTCCCCACTCCAAACTTCGGCCTGCCTGGGTGAGTCTGGTCCTACATTTTAATAAACAAACAACAAAAAGTCCCTGAAACATGTCCTGCTATAAACAAGCAAAGCAAACAGCTGGTCCTCATTTGAAAGAAGATGTGACATCAATTTCAAAATGAATCTGCAGATCTTCTTAATGCAAATATTTTTGTGAGAACAAAAAGCAGCTGTTTATTCTTCTTTATACCTATTAGCAGGAAAACAAAATCCAGGATGCTTGTATTTCTTCCGCTAAGAAAAACATCCTCTTGGCCTCAACATTCATTTGGAGCTCAAATTGTTTGAAATGTACTGGGCTGCCTAATTCTGCTATTGCTGTGCTGCTTCAGCAAAGCAGCTAGAAGCTGATTCTCTTCAAACCTAAAAGCTACTACAAGTAGAGTTGTCATTGAATACTTTGCACAAATTTTGTGACAGAAAGAAGGAAGTTTAGAACAGGCATTTTCAAATTTATCAGTTCCGGCCTCCCAGCCCCGAGGAGTACACGTGCATTAGATGTGCGGATCCCTGGAAGATGAATGAATAATTTGGCCTGTGTAATTAACAGGTTTGCTTTTCTTAATTACTGCTGGGAGGCAGCTCTGAGGGAATGCAAGGACTGGAGGAGGATTTGGGGACTGCAAAATAGGAGCCATTTGGGATTGCTGCATCTTACAAACCGGGTTGAAGAAGTTTAGGCTGAGGAGTAGTGGCAAAGAACTGAATTTGGAGTCTCTTGAGCCTTCTGAGGTCATGTGGCTTCTCTCCCAGATGTGGAAGGATAGTTTCCCACCTTTGAGGTTGTTTGGTACTGGTTGCTGATGGGGTTTTATGTGGGTTTGTGTTTCTGTGAAGTAATACAGCTCCTGTTTTTCATGAGATCATTCTACTGTTTTCTCTCCTTCCTTCCCGGGTTCATTTTGTGAAAACACCAGTGAGAGCTGTTCCGTCTGTGTGGGGTCCATTGTGGTGCAAATTCGTGTGGTACAGTCCTGTCTCTGGCTCTTGTAACCGGATCCGTGGCCAAGCTGTTCACTTCCCTGGAAATCGGAGTTGTCCTTTGCAGACTGAAAGCTTGGCTGCTCAGCCCCGTTAAGGAGCAGTCAGAGCAGCTACCTCCTGCCGGGTGCTGTTTGGTATCTGATAGCTGGGAACGTTCAGTGTCCAGCCACAAACACCTGTGATAATGTGTGAGTGCAACGGCAGAGCTTGGCCTGGGCCATCCCCGCTGGGGAGCATGCGCCAGTGTTATCTCCAAGAGAAAAGCCCTGTGTGACTCCCCGTGTCTGTGACATCCAAGGGAAAGCCCTGTGTGACTCCCTGTGTCTGTGACATCCAAGGGAAAGCCCTGTGTGACTCCCCGTGTCTGTGACATCCAAGGGAAAGCCCTGTGTGACTCCCCGTGTCTGTGACATCCCAGGGAAAGCCCTGTGTGACTCCCCGTGTCTGTGACATCCAAGAGAAAAGCCCTGTGTGACTCCCCGTGTCTGTGACATCCCAGGGAAAGCCCTGTGTGACTCCCCGTGTCTGTGACATCCCAGGGAAAAGCCCTGTGTGACTCCCCGTGTCTGTGACATCCCAGGGAAAGCCCTGTGTGACTCTGTGTGTCTGTGACATCCCAGGGAAAGCCCTGTGTGACTCTGTGTGTCTGTGACATCCCAGGGAAAGCCCTGTGTGACTCTGTGTGTCTGTGACATCCCAGGGAAAGCCCTGTGTGACTCTGTGTGTCTGTGACATCCCAGGGAAAGCCCTGTGTGACTCTGTGTGTCTGTGACATCCCAGGGAAAGCCCTGTGTGACTCTGTGTGTCTGTGACATCCCAGGGAAAGCCCTGTGTGACTCTGTGTGTCTGTGACATCCCAGGGAAAGCCCTGTGTGACTCTGTGTGTCTGTGACATCCCAGGGAAAGCCCTGTGTGACTCTGTGTGTCTGTGACATCCCAGGGAAAGCCCTGTGTGACTCTGTGTGTCTGTGACATCCCAGGGAAAGCCCTGTGTGACTCTGTGTGTCTGTGACATCCCAGGGAAAGCCCTGTGTGACTCTGTGTGTCTGTGACATCCCAGGGAAAGCCCTGTGTGACTCTGTGTGTCTGTGACATCCCAGGGAAAGCCCTGTGTGACTCTGTGTGTCTGTGACATCCCAGGGAAAGCCCTGTGTGACTCTGTGTGTCTGTGACATCCCAGGGAAAGCCCTGTGTGACTCCCTGTGTCTGTGACATCCCAGGGAAAGCCCTGTGTGACTCTCGTTGTCGGCATTTTCAGCTCCTACAGCAAAGCAAGGGAAGGGCTTTTGGCTCACCAGGGCACAGAGAGTCCCAATGGAGGGTTCTTGGGATTCTGGCAACAAAACTGGGGTGAAACAAGGCCTGAACTCTTCCGAAAAAGCTGCAGAGGGAGGCTGTTGTTGCTTAATGAATCCTATGCTTTCCTGGGGTAATTGTCTTTTGTAGCTCTGAGATTCCCAGGTCCATATTGAGGACAAATCAGGAGTCTGGAATCAAGATGTCTTACCTGAAATCACTGAAATGAAAATTAGTCCAGTAGAAGGAAAAAATGCTTTCTTTTGGGACAGCCTGGGCAACATAGAAATGTTTTATTTGCACATATACCTGATTTGGCTCTTGCATTTGGAGATCCTGCTCCAGGTCACCTCCGGGTGACTGCTTTGGTGGGGGGTTGGATGAGATGGTCTCCTGAGATCCCTTCCAACCCCAATAGATCTGTGATCCCGTTACCCCCATCCCAACTGCCTGAGCCCTGAAGGCATCCAGCTATGTCAGCATCTGCCCAGCTTTCAGCAGGTACCTCCCAGCCAACACCGAACACTTCCTTTTAAAAAGAATTAATAATTATCCCTGGCCTTAAGTAGCCGGAGGCTGATTCTTTTTTCCACATCACTTCAGACCTGGTGGATGCGTTCCAGGCACGTGTAAAGTGCAGTTTACTTGTGTAAAACCCAGCTTTTAGGGCTGATGAGTTTGCTACTCGTTACCTATTCTGGGTGGCGTTTGCCGTGCTACCCGCCTGCCTCGTGCTGCCTTTCGTTTAAACTTAAACAAGTGCGTGTAAAGGTGTTTAAGGGAGCGATGTTTCCGCGCGGAAGCTCCGGCACCGACTGACGGCCGGGCCCCAGCTGCTGGCGCGCCCCCCGCAGGCCCCGCCCCCGGGCTCTGATTGGCCGCCGCTCTCCCCCCCGCGCTGCAGTTGGTGCCGCCGTGCGCTCCTTCCCCCCCGCGCCGGTGGCATGGTTCGCCCCGCCCCGCCGTCCCGCCCCGCCGCCGCGCATCCATACTTGGCGATGGCCGGCGAGCCGCGCGCTGATTGGCGGGGAGCGGCGCGGGGGCGGGGCCGGCGGCGCTGACCCGGATGTTCACTGCCGGGCGGCGGCGGAAGCGGACGGGCCGCGGCCTCGGAGCGACAGGGACGGACCGGGAGGCGCCGCCGTTCTACCGCCCCGCGCACCCGCCCAGCCGACATGGTGAGAGCGGGCCGGCCCCGCGCCCCCAGCCCTGGCCCCCGCCTTTCCGCACAGCCCCCCTGCGCCACCCCCGCGCCCACACCGCCCCCTCGCACCGGGGGGCCTCGCCCGGCCTCCCCCGGGCGGCGGGGACGGAGGGAGGGAGGGCCTAGGCGGTGCTGCCGGGACACAGGGAGGGGTGGCCCGGCCTGGGGGCGCTGGCGAGGGGGCTGAGGCTGGCGGAAGCTCAGCCCGGTGCTCCGCAGGGCCCGGGGGCCGGGGCTCGCCCGGGGCTCCGCTGCCCGGTTACTGCCAGGTCTTTGCTCCCGGTACCGGGCGGTGTGTCCAGAGGGAATGCTGTAGAATCCCATGGGAAATGGTTCCGCTTTGGTGGAGAGCGGTACCGCCCGGGGTGTTGCAAACGGCGCGGGTGCAGCAGCGTCTGGTAGCGCTGGGCCCATCCGCTGTCGCCCCTGTGCATAAATCCAAGTTGTCTCCCACCGTCTGGAAGCTGGGATTGGTGTTAAGTGTGCTGTGATCTCATGGAATTTGCGAAATACAGGAAAGCCAAGCGCCGCCCGAGCAGGGGTTGCTGCAGGGTGCTGCTCCTCCACAGGGCTGAGAACTTTCCTTTCGCAGGGGGAACCTCCAGTTTCCTCAGCCGTGTGGAATAATCTCTGTCTCGCTGTGCTTCCCGAGTGGATTAGCCCAGGGCACAAACCCTTTCGATTTCACTTTGGTGCTGTGTAAAGGGAGCAGATTCCATCAGCTCCCGCCCAAGGCAGCGACAAAAGGGAGCTGGCCCAGGCCCTGCTCTGCTCCCTGCCTTCGTGGACAGGGGCTTTTCCTGAGCCTCATCATGGATGGAGTCACTTGTAGGGAATCACATCACTTTGTGCTGTTGGGAATTTGTGATTCAGGTTTCCCAGCGTGACAATTTAACAACGTTAAAATGTCTTTAGTTTATAAAAGAACAGCCCAGAGCCCAGCTCTACAGCGATGTAAAGGCTGTTTGACCACGCAGGTGTAATCCTTTACTTCTTACCTTCATCCATAGGAATTTCAGAGGCAATGCCTTATGTTTTTTCTCTGGAGCTGGATCCACCTGTATCATGCAGGATAAAGATCTTCAATGTCAGGTGCAAAGCAAAGAACAGTTATGATCAAAGTTCTGCTCCTCCTTGGCTCAAACAAGGGCAGGTGCTGTACCTGACTCCTGGCAGGGCGGAGCATCTTATTCCAGCTGTGTACCCTATTTTAACGTTCTGAAATCTGTAAGTGCGAGACCTGACCATGGAATCTGAAACTGGGATTCCAGCAAACTGTCCTAACTTCTGCCATGGCAAAAATCCTCACAGGAAAAGAGTTCAAAGAAAACAAGAAAGCTTCATGTAAAATAACAACGGTGGTACCGACTTCTTTGAAGGGGATATGAAAACGTGTTGTTTAGGAGAATCCAGTCAGGGTTTAAATGTAACTGTCAGTCATTTAGAGGAGATGCAGCAGAAATCCTTTGGAAACTTCCCGAGTGTTACAAGCTTATGCTGCTTTCTGGTTTTTTCGTGTTTAGTCATGGAGGCCACTGAGCATAGGAGAGATTTGATCAGAACTTCCAACACTGTGTGGTGGTTTCCAGTGTTGAGTGGATTTTAGGAATGAACCTGCAGCCTCCAGTTTCAACTCACGTGCAAACCCAGTGTTTAGGGCTCTTCCAGGGTCTTTACTTTTAGTGGTCTGAGTCCAGAATACAGAAGTGAAGCATTGAAAGGATGGAATGGCCCTTTCATTGAAGAGAGCAGCTGGTATGGTGCAGGATATTGGATCAAACACCTTCCTGGTACCATGGGGTTACCAACGTCTGTGTAGAGCAGAGATGGGAACCTTTGTCTCCTTGGAGAACTCGGAGCTGTGCCCACATTTCAGTCAGGTGCTCAGGGAGACAGGGCAGGGCAACACATGAAGCTTGAAAACTGCCTGGATGGACAGTGTCTCCTGTGCTAAAAATAAATGGAATGCACTGTTCAGGGCAAAGCAGGACTTGGGAGAGTGGATCTGCTGAGATTTCTGGAATTGTGGTCAATGAATGGATGGAATCCAGTTACTCTTTGTAAAAATAAAACCCTTCCTTTCCAGGTTATATAAACTGGCCTGATCGTGTTAGCAAGGATTTCTTCTGCTATGCAACTCTTGAGGAAAAGGAGGACAATTTTAGCAAAATTTATGATTTAATCATCCATAAATTCAGACTGTCCGGAGTAGTGCTGCTGGCTGTGCATCATCCACCTAGGATTTGTGAGGCACATAAGGAGCATTGAAGCACAGCCCAGGGTGTGTGATGTGACAGTGACACCAACACAAACCTCATGTGCTGCTCAGAGTCACTAAGAATTTCAGGACAGGAGTTGTTTGTTTGGAATCAGAGCCCATCTCTAACCTGGTCGTGTCCCTTTTGGACCCCCACCATGTGCTGTGGGGGTGTGGGGACATTTTTAGTGTCCACAGCAAGTCCTTTGCACCCTGTGCCTTCTGAGAAACACCAACTTCAGCTGTTTTATAGAGTCTGTGTTTTATTGGGCAAGTGTGTGAGCTTAGCTGAATGTTATCTTGACCGGCAAATTCCCAAAATAATCAAGTCGGAGGATATTGCTGGGATAGGGAATACTGCCACTGCAGTGATGCTTAATCTTGTGGTTTATTAGGGAAGGAAAAAGCATCCACAAGCTGAAGTCGTTTGAACGGGATTTCCTCATATGGTAAATATATACGCTGATATGGGACTAGTTGACATCTGGGAGTGAAACAAAATGAAAGTGCAGCTCAGCTCTTTTGAGTGACTATTTTTAGTCGTTGTTACTGGAGTTGAGTTGAGAAATTGCTTTCTTTGGGAAAGCGACAATGCTGCCCTTCTCAATTTCTACTTCCACAGCTGTCTGCTTTGCTTTCCATGCATCCCTTGACTTCCCTGGATGAAGGATGGCTGGGGCACTCGGGTTGCACATCATCATCCAGCGCTCCCCAGTGCTCTGTGCTGGTCCAGTTTGCCGTTGGTGCCGTGGTGAATCATGGAACGGTTTGGGTTGGAAGGGGACCTTGAAGCCCGTCCCATTCCACCCCCTGCCATGGGCAGGGACACTTTCCACTATCCCAGGTTGCTCCAAGCCCTGTCCAGCCTGGCCTTGGGCACTTCCAGGGATCCAGGGGCAGCCACAGCTTCTCTGGGCACCCTCTGCCAGGGCTTCCCCACCCTCCCAGGGAACAATTCCTTCCCAATATCCCATCTAACCCTGCCCTCTGGCAGTGGGAAGCCATTCCCCCTTGTCCTGTTCCTCTGTGTCCTTGTCCAAAGTCTGTCTCCATCCTTCTTGTTAGCTCCCTTCAGGTACTGGAAGGCCCCAGTTAGGTCACCCCAAAGCCTTAAAATTCAAATTTAGACTCAGGACACTTCTGCGGACTCGATGGGCAGTGCCAGTGCCTGTGTTTGTCTTTCTGCCTGCCCTTTGTGGGGATGTTTGGTCAAGTCCAAGGAGCTCCTTACCCTGCAAAGTAAACTTGTAGAGAAGTGTTTTGCTGGGATTTGTCTCCTTTGAACTGATTCACACTGTGATAGAGCCACCTCAAGGCAAAATAAAACTATTTTCAATGCCTGCTGAAGGGAGCAATTTTACTGGAGAAATGTGAGGTTCTGAAAGGTGCATGTTACAGAGTTCAAGGCTATGGAATCCCAGGATAGTTTGGGCTGGAAGGACCTTTAAGGCCATGTAGTCCAGCCCCCTCTGTGGGCAGGGACACCTTCCCTAGAGCAGGTTGCTCAGAGCCCTGTCCATGCTCAGCCCTGTTTTTTTACCCTACTTTAATCTAATGTGCTTTAGTCACTTTTTTTCCCAGGCAAAGGAGGTGATAACAGAAGTAGAAGATACTCAAAAGAGATGCTGATCTTCCATTTTTATCAATATGTTTTAGTCAATCACTTTATAAAGTGATTCATAAACTGATTTTTAAAGTGCAGTATAAAATTTCCTGCTTTCCCACTGATTCATGCTAGGAGTCCTGAAGAATTTAAAAAGCTTCGACCAAGTAAATCCTTCTGTCTCTCCCTAAAGCACAAGGCCCAAAGTTCTTCCTAAGCCTTTGCCATTTCCAGGAAGAAGGGCAAAAAAAAATCTTACTTAAAAACATGGGATTTCAAATTTGAATTTCTTTGTACCACAGAGGCTTCATCCCTGAAGGAGTAATTAATACATCTGACCAACACAAGCTTTTCCCAGGCTTCCTGCTCTCTCTAGTTGGGCTTTAGCCCAAATTTTGTTTGCTGATACGTTGTGCTAATTGAAAAGCTTTGCTAACTTGAAGATCAAGAGCTCAGGCCAGTGCAGTGGGGGTGTGGCCACTTCAAACTGGAGTATAAATGGATCTTTTTCTTCATCTTTGGTGTGATGCCTTCTTAAATGTTTAATAGTCCATGACTGAGGGGTTGGTGCTGATGTTCCTGTGAGAAGTGACCAAGTACTGTAGTGGATACCTGGTTAACATGTGACTGAAACACCTGGAGAGTGTGAAGCTGTTGTGACTTGAGCTGAATAATTCAGGGTTCCTGGACCTGATCCAGAGGCCAAAATTGACTTATTAGTCCTATGTCCTCAAGCAGGATGGGAACAGATGCTTCCAAACAGGTTGTCCTGGGAAGTTGGAGCTCTTGCCTGTGTGGTGGACGAGACACTTGCTTTTGAAACTTCCTTCGTGGGACACGAGGGGGAATGTGGTGTTGAGGAAGTTTTAAAGGTATTTCTCTGTTACTTGAGCTGAGTGGATTTATCATGGGAGGGTGGATTTGAGGAAGGGGCTTTGCTTGTTTCTCCATTAAAATATTGTAATTCTCCTCTGTAATGCCAGATGCAGTGGAGCCCTGACCTTCTCCTGCATTTTTAGATGCAGTGAAGTTTTGAGTGAGGCATTGAAAGCAGGTTCTATTCCTTGCTTGTGCCCAAAATAATCTTCTATTTAGAATGACTTTAGTTGCATTAGGTAATACCTGGTGCTGTGTTTCCTGGAGTGGTGGCCTGACCCTTTGCACCAACCAGGAGATTAATTTCCTTGTATTATCTGGTGCTGCTGTTTTGCTCTCCCTCCCTTTTCTAGGCTTTAGAAGGAAATATGCAGCTTGCTTTGGGCTCCTGCTCTTTGTGCCGCACCTTCCAAGCTGGGCTGAAGAATTAGGGAATGGATTTGCAGGCACTTGACTTACCTGGCTGCCCTGCTCATAAGTTACCTCCTTTATTCCTGCTTTATGCAAATTAAACCTCGCTAGTTTGTATTTCATCAGTGCACCTGCATTGTTTTCAGTGCAGGGTTGGTTTGGGAGTCCTGGCTCTGGGTTTAGCCCCTTGGGACTCGACTCCAGGTGTTCGCAGCCATGCTGCAGAGCGTGTCCTTCCCTGAGTCTGAAGGGGATGTCCTCCACTGAAAGTGGAGTCGAGTCCTTTCCTGGTGCACTGACTTGGAATTTCAATCACGTCCTTGTTGCAAAGTGGGAGCGTTACCAGCCTGGGTGAAAGCAGAACTCAGGAGCTCACAATTTTAGCAGCATCAGCTGAAACAAGACTGAAAACAGCACTTAAGTAAGAGGATTTTGTGCGGAAGGAAAAACGTTTGAGACTGCACTGAAGACAGAAGCTTAGTGGTTGCCTGAAGCCACCATAAATAAAATACTCTTTTATTCTCTCAGGGAATTTTGTTTGCATTTCTTCAGGTGATATTTTCTCTCTTTTCCATTAGACAAACTGCTGAGTTAGAAAGTGATGTCCTGTTACCTGCTTTCCCTGGACATTTTTGCCGTGGTAAATACCAGGATTTCAAAAGCTTCTGCCAGCCCAGGCAGTGGGGGCTTGGCTGCCAGCCTGGGCTTGCAACCTGAGACAGGCTCAGGAAACAAGAGATGGGGCTTTTGGTGTGTTAATTCAAGGGAGGAGAGAGCCATGAAATGGAGGAATGAGGTAAAATATCAGCTGCATTTTGCTGACTACAGCTGTATTTATCCACCAGGTGCTGTCACCCTGCAGATCCAGGGGTCATCAAGAGAGGTTTGAGTGTAATCCTGGCTCAGCATTGACAGTGCTCCACTGGGTGGTCAAAACCAGCTTTGCATAGCCATGAGTCCAGGCAGGTCTAATCCAGAGCCTGGTAAAGTGCAAACTGGCCGGATGGAGTCTCTATCAACTTCATATGAGAGTGAAGGAAAAACGTGACAGGGATTGAAGCTGGCACGTGTGTGCCAGGTGAACCCTGCTCCCACAGAAACTGTCACCACTGCTGGGATTGATCGCAGAGCCTGTGTGGGGTTGGGTGCCTGTGTGCAGGTGTGATGGAGGGTAGGTCAGGTGGGCTCAAAAGTGGTGAGGAAGGCATGAAAAAGCTGCAAGGATGGGCATTACGGCAAAGGAATGGGAATTACGGCAAAGGAAGGAATTCTGGGAAGCGTGAATATGTTGTTAGATGTGATATTCCTATGGCCTGTAGGTGTGCAAAACCAGGAGTTTCCTGGTTTAAAACTGGAAATCCTGGGGCAAAACTGGACAGTTGGGAGCTTTGCAGGGGAATCACCAAGGCATGTCGTGCAAGACGCAAGCAGAAGGCATATTAACCTACTTTTTTGACCTTTGAAGAGTGGGAGAACTTTCAGGGAAGAGGACTAATGAGAGATCCTCTCTGCCTCCTGCCTGCCTTGCCAGGCATCCGGTTACTTGCCAGAGTTATCTCCTGAATTTACAACCCTGGCTACAGCCTCGAGGAGCTGGAAAGTGCTGAGTTTGCATCTGAAGCCGGGCAGCTGTCACCTCCAGGGAGAGCTGGGATAGAGCAAATCCTGAATTTGGGATGTTGACACTGTGTTAGTTCTGCTGTCAGTAAGCACAGGATGTTTGCTGTCACCTTCAAATACAGTGCCTGCTCCCTGCTGCTCTACTAATGTGCATTTTCTCGGATGTTTTTGATGTGATTTCTCGCAAAACAGAATTTCAGTTGCAGTTGACTGGAAGGAGAACCTGGATCTTTCAGGCCAAGACCAATTTGCCCAACTTTGCTCTTTCTGCAAGAAAAAACCTCTCCATTTCAGCTGAGCAGTTCCAAAACTTTTGTGACCAGACTGATTGGAACATGAAGCAAACAGTGCATAGAAGAAAAGAGCATTTGAAAAGGTCATTGAGCATTAGCAGGATTAAAAGAAAGCATCACAAATGACATGTTTGTAGATGGTCAGGATGGCAGATGGCAGCGTTGAATCTCAAGAGCTGCTGTATTTCTAGTAATTATGGTTTCAATTTAAAAAATAAGTGACCCCCTGTAAAAATTAGGCAGCCCTTCTCCAGGGATGGACTGGGGCTCTTCCTCAGAATGTTTGAGTGGAAGGCAGGAAGACAGTGAAAAACTGGTCACCAGACCTGTGAACCCACTCAGACTTAGTGCACTGGGTGATTTCAAAACCTTTTGGGGCACAAACACACTTGTGTTCATCCCTCCTGGTAGTGAAACCGGGTGTTGCAGCTGCCTCATGGAGAGTTTGCAAAACCAGGCTGAGTTCCTGTCTCTCAGTGCTGTGGTGTTAATAGGTTATGTGCATTTTGTTTGGCTAAAATTTCCTATCTGTAGTTAGAGCTAACAAAAAAAATGTTGTTTTGTGTGAAATCCAGACTTAAAATGGGGAAAAACTCCCATTGTTCAGTAACGTTAGTCATAAAACCTACTGGCAAAGTTGGTCAGTTCTACAGGCAACTTCAGTGTCTTTAATCCACTTACTAAAAGTTAAGAGATTTTTTTTGCAATCTGTGCAACTTTTATCTGTAGCCCCCACTTTCCTCTTTCATGTGGGGCTCACAGATTGCAAAGTCACTCACTGCCACGATTTATTGGGAAGTGACTTTTTGCAAACTTTATGCTTCGCAGGAATTCTTGGCACCAGATGAAAGCCAGTAAATTGCATTGTCATGTTCAATGACAAGTTTAATAAATAAAACATTGTTTCTGTTACCCAGAAGACAAATGCTGGTGCAGAAATCATTAGTGATCCTGGCAAAAGGTCTGGATGAATAGCTGTTCCCAGAAAGCCTTGGTGCTGCTCCATCCTGCTCTTGGTGTGTGGTGGCTCTTTTCCTTGGACACATGATGTAGACTTGCACTGGATTTATATAAACTAAAGTGATAAATTAGTTTTGAGAGTAGACACAAGTATGTGCCCTCTGGAAATACATCCTTGCTGGGAAGGAGGTGCCAAGGAAATGTTAATTTTTCCCTTTGTGCTGTGCACCTTTGTAGATGTGCTAACAGGAACTGCATCTGGTCAGAAAACACCTACAGGGATGGAAACCACCTGCAGAATGTGCTCCTGGAGATGCTGGATCCTTACTTGTAAACAATTAGGGAATTACAGACAAGTGCCCTGCTCGGGACTAGCAGGGGTTGTAGTTTCTTTTCCCTGGATGTAACATGTTTTGACAACTAGTTGGTCCATGAGATTAAGCTGCAGGCAGCTCTGGATTATTTAGAAGCTCACATCTGGAAGTGCCTTCAGTGTATTGTAACTCACTTGGTAATTGTTTTAGAGTTGGGCTGGGATGTTGGGAGTTGTTCTGTGGACAGAGAACAGTGCTGGCCTGGCGTGGAGGTGGGAATGAGGAAGGGAAATCAGGTGCAGCTGATTGCAAGGATGCTTGGAAGAGCTGCCGGAGGCTAAAGTGATAAACGAGGATTTGGCAAAACACTGATCCTTGAGCTTGTCTGGAGGAGGAGAAGATCTCTTTGGTAGCTGCCCCTAGAAGCCCATTGCTGCTCCTTTAATCTGTGCAAGACTTGCCACAGCTGTGGTGGAGTCTGAAATGGTGAGAAGTATCCGATATCAGCAGCACTCTGGTGCCAAGGAAAGTGAAATTGCCTCGCTTCTCTCCTGCCCGTGGATTATTTTAGTTCCTTTGCATGAGGCTTCAGGGCAGATGTACGAGTTACTTGTTCCTAGAGAATCTCTTTAAAGAGATCCCTCTTGTCCCTCTGAATTCCGTGTGTGTTCCATTCCTGGAGCAATGAAGGTCAAAAGCTGGTCTGTGTTTCTGGGGTTTTTTGGCTGCATTTGAAGTGTGTGTAACACCAAGACTTGAATTCAGAAAACAAGTTGTGAGAGTGTGTTCAGGCTTTAATTGGGGCTAGTACTGCTATGTGCTCAATTGTATTTAAAAGTTAGAGCACAGCAGAATAAAATAAATCATGTGCAGGGAAATGTCTCCGAGGAGGATTCGCTGACTCAAAAGCTGTGACGTGACTTGCACAATTGCTCTGTAAATAAATACAGATTACAGGGGACCTGGGGGAGACAGAGTACAGCAGCTTCTGCTAAAGCCTTCCGATCCATCACTTCTTGCTTTTATTTTAGTCTCTAATCCTTCTCACTCGGTATTCGTGGAACGAACGGTGTCAGCACTTGGTGTGTTTGGTCTTGACCGCAGCAAATTGGGCTGAACTCGTTACTGAGCATACGATGTGGTCAGAAGTGTTTGAGATAATAAAAGCCACTGGATCCCATCCCAACCAAAACCAGACAAAGGTAAAAGTAGTTCAAGGGAAGGAGAATGAGGTCTGCATCAGTGTCTTGTTTTTTAATAATCTTTGACCTTCTGTCAGTGTCCACAGCAGAGTGTTCGTTCAGGTTTTATTACCTTTGATTGTTTCCTAACTGTGCTAGTGCTGTTTCTCCCCTAGCACACCTTGCTGTCATGGAGCTGTGATTTATGAGTCCATTACAAATGATTTTAGATAGGAGCTGCCAGAGGAGGGTTAATAGTCAAGGGAAAAATAATGTGGAAAAACAGATTGCGAGGAATATGTGCAGCTGATGGAAACGTCATGAGTGCAGAACTTCTCTGGGCTTTCCCAGGTCAGGCGGTTATTCCCCTTCCCATCTGATATCCTAAAAAGTGAATGCTGACAGCTCAGAAGGGAACCCTGCAACTTAACATACTACTGTACTTTTTATTACCCAAGGGTTACAATAATTCAACCCTTGCTGCAGCTTCTAGCAGTAATACTATCCTATTGTGTAATTGGAAAAGGGAGTCTTCTGCCCTTGGAGCTCTGGAAGTTGGCAGGGATTAAAATGACAAGCAGGAGGGGAAGCTGGGTATCTGTTTCAATTAAAAAAACTTAGCGTTGTAGTATCACAAAGCTGAAACATTAGTCAGACATTCCTGTTGGGAGAACTGACAGGAAATAATGTGATTTACAATCTTAGGTATGTCTGCAGCTTGAAAGGAAGGAAAAGGAGTCATTTGCTGGTTGTGTACTTCTGGCCCTGGATTAATTTACAAAGATATTTTGCCTGCAAACTGATGAGGGATCAGAGTGGTCTGATGTGTGGATGCTTTAAATTGCATGGAATTGAGCAGATGTTCTAGTTGTGGTGTCTCTTTAGGTTTTTACCTTTTATTTTTGCTGTCCAAACATTGAGATGCTGCTTGTACTTTGAATTTGGGTAACCTTTCAGATGCCAGTCTTGAGTAAAACTTGTGTGTGAAGCATCTCTGAGATGTTTATCTGTTACATCAGGTGTGTGGCTTTTTCACCTCAGTCTTAATTACTGAAGTAGTTTTTAGGCCCCCCAGTTGTTCTCAGCTGATGTCACAGATGGAAAAGGGGGTCAGTAGCACAATCATGCCTGGAGTAGAAATCTTGTACTGGGTTTGCGGGTGGAAAAGATTTGGTGGCCCAAGTGGGTTATTTCCCAGGAAGGACTAAACTGGGAGAAGCTCCCACTGCTGTAGCACTGGGCTACCTCAGCTCTTGGCTCGGGAGTTTGCTCTGAGTGGAGTTAATATGGAAATAGAGCACAGAAGTGAAACCAGCCTGGGCTTCTGTTTGAAGACTCAACTCTGTTTATGCTCAGCAATAACACGGTCAGATGAGCAGGAGTATCCAACAGAGGTGTGAAGGGGGAGTCAATCAGAGAGTCCCGCTCTGCGATAAGCAGGAGCAAATTCCTGCTGACTGGAAGGCCAGGAGCTTTAAATGAGGTCTTTTACCTCCTTTCAAGTGGAATGGCTTTGGAATGGGGAGAGCTGCAAGTTCCTGTAAGCCCTCCTGAAAGATGGAATATAAGTTAAGTCTCAGGTAATGTGCAACGGAGAACTGTCAAAACTTGGGAATAAAGCCTGTGGATTTCTGTAAGTGTATGGAGTCAAAAGCATGTGTAAAGATATTTTAAAAATGCAAAATACCTGTAGTAACTCATCCAAGTGCTGGTGTCTGTTGAGAAGAGCACACAGGTGCCACTTCAGGGAAGTGTTCCTCGTTCTGCCGGAGTTGGAAAGGCTCTGGATGTGTATCCTGGTGCAGAAGAGCTCATCGATCAGGTGACAGTGCTGTGCACGGGGTGGTGCAGGCCTGGTGTGTGTTACTGCAGGAGAAGCTCTTTGCTCACGGGTTTGTGTCGGGTTGGGTCAGCTCCTGTTTGCTGATGATTCCAGCACAGAATACCCCTGTGGCCTGTGCCCCTCATCCCAAGGCGCTCTGTGCTTTAGACATGGCAAGTGGGAGTCAAAAGGAAGTTCAGCTTGTTGCCAAGTTCAGCTTGTGATTTCCATACTTACAGTAACTACCTGGGGTTTTTAATTTGTGTTTTCTGCATTGAATGACATCTGCCCATACTCAGCCTTTAAAATTAAGGTGCACAACTGTGCCCCTTTACAAGTGCACATTTATACAATTTTTTATTACTACTTTTCAGCACTATTTTTTCTGATTTGAGCTTTAACGTAGAGTGCCCAGATGACCAGAGACCTGTGGCTGTTGTGAGAGGGTTTCTCTTTTAGAAATAAGCTAAATACAGCAAAGAGAGCAAAAAGAAGAGGAGGTGCAGACAAAGGAAGCTGTAAAATAACAGAGCCAGACATACTCATAACCTTTTTCCATGGGGTAGTGCCGTGGGAATGCTATAACAGGTGCTTAAGTGGAGATTCTAGATAGGCAAACATCTTTAGAGGAAACTTATTAAAGAGCTTTCATCTAAGCTAATATTTTCAGTCTTTTGAGATTCCTATGATCTCTAAATCCTTCAGTGACTTCAGCTGTAATAAAACTTCATTTAGAATTTCTGTCTGAACTTCCTGCTCCTCCACAGGAGGTTCTGGGCTGGATGAAACAGGAGTGGTGGAAAACGACCTCCTATCAAGTAAACACTAAGCTCATTAAGTCCTGCAAGCTCAAAGAGCTGGGCTTTGGGAGCAGCCCAGCCTGGGAGACAGCCTGTCTGATCACCTGCTCAGAGAACAGGGCTTCAGGAGCCTCTCCCTGGGTAAAGGCAAAAATTCCATGGAAATATTTTGTCTGGAGGTCTGTTAAGAAACCTGGTCTTCAGAATGTGATTTTACAAAAGAATTAAGCAAGTGGAAATCCGGGACAGGTGAAGTTGGGAGGAGTAGGTGGGGTTTGGAGAGGTAGGTGACACATGGCCTGAGTTCCCCCAGAGCACCTTCCTCTCACACAGTTGTGTGAAGGCTTTGGGGGGTTTTCAGCAGCACTGATAAGGTGCCGCTCCCAAAGCTGCAGTGGCAGCACATCCCTGGGAGTGTTCACCTTCTGTAAAATCAGGGAACTGTGTGCTGCTGGTGCTGGCACCTGGGATGTGGCTCCTGTCCCTCTGTGTGTCAGTGCCTGCAGCTCCTCCGTCTCCTCCAGCTGGGCAGAGGCTGCAGCCACAGGCTGGGTCTGAACCAAAGGCTGGGTTTGAACACACACCTGGTTTTTAAATCTTCACCTGCAGAGAAAGAACCAGGAGCAAAAGATCCTGGTTCAATTCCCTGTTCAATTCTGAAATAGGTCATACCAGATGTATCCAATACCCCAGGTACCACTTTGCTCTGTAATCTGTCAGCTTTATGTTGCCTTTTTGACCATTCCAGCTGGATTTGTGCTGGATTAAAGTGACTGTATAACCATGGATTTAGGGACAGAAATGCGGCAGAACCTGTCTTTATTTTGGTGCTTTAAGAGATCTGCTGGCAAGCTGTTTAATTACCTAAATGCTCTGCAAGAAACTGAGGAGTCCTGCTGCTCAGCCTTGCTTTTACCTCCTGGATACCAGGGAAATACACTGTACCAGGCACTGTATGTGCCTGGGTGTTTTTGTTTTTCCACTGCACACAGCCATGTATGTCAGCTGTGTCCGAACCCCTTGGAGAATCTCTGCCTTAAACAACCCTGCTCGTGTCTTTTACAGCTGTTTCTGAATCTGTTGGGATAAAAATGGTCACTCCAGGTTCTCTTGGTTACTCCATAAACACTGCAAGTGTGGATTCTCTTCTATTCGGTGTATTTTATTTTCAGTTTGCCTCGCTGTAAAAACTCTGGGGTTGCAGCTTTAGTGGTCGTTTTTAACATCCTTCCCTAGGCTTTTTTTTTGTCTTTTAAACAATTCCAGCTGGCAGAGGAGGACAGAGCACTTCCCTGAGTGTTCCCACAATCCACAAGTGAAGAGCACGACCCTGTGACAATGTGCCAGGTTTCCTTCCTGGATGCAAGAGGTAGCAGGAGGTACAGGCAATACTTGGGAAGAGAGATCCCCTGCCTGGGCTTGGCTGCAGGAGCTGGGCAGGCTCAGGCCACCTAAAGAGTATCTTTGCTTGGGGTCTGAGAGTTCAGTAGCAAAAAGTGAGGAGTTCCCTTCCCCTGGCCATCTAATGAACAGCTTCCTAATGGATGTCCACTAAACTGAGCACTCCCTCCTTCCCTCACTCTGCAGGTTTAGCTTAATTGCAGGAAACTTGGCTTCCTGTTTCTCCCTGTCCTGGGGGCTGCTGCGCTGAATAATGTGATAATGGAACTGTGTTAGTATTGAAGCTGTGTTTAAATAAGACTTTGGGAGCTTGACAGAACACGGAGGGTGAAATTAAACCTCAGCTCATGGGATTTGGGTGGCTGGAAGTGGGAAAGAGAAAAGGGAGGGGAGGAGCAGTGAAAACAAACTGGTTGTGCTTCACCTGACCTGTGATCAAAGGAACTCGTGCAGATTTTGGGTGCTGTTAGGTCAGCAGGAAAGTGTCTGTTTGTGTCTGTTGATGAAAAGGACAGCTAAAGGTTATGTCAGGACCATGGCTCAACTCCTCAAGTGTCTGGAGCACACTTTTGGGCTCTAAAGTGGAGTTTAAGGGTGTTTTTTTGTGTCAGAATTGGTGTGAGACCAGCTACAGTGAGCCCTTTGGAGAAAGCTGCTGTTTGCTCTAAATAACTGACGTCCCTGATTTCTTAGATACAGGCAGCTCTTGGTGTGTGTTTGTAGGAAGAAGGAAATAATGGATCATGTTTTGTGTGCATGTTTCATTCTGGTTTTCTGATAAAGCTGCAGGGGAGAGGGAGCTCCGTAGTGGAACAGAGTTTGTCTTGGATGCTGGTTATCTCAAGCTGATCAGTGCAAATGAGGAAGTGTTAAACCTGCTTTGGGAGAAGCAACTTTCAGTTCCCTAACCCAGGTTATTATTGAGATAGTGTGGAAAAACAACGCATTAAACACTTACACAAACATTGGAAGCAGTTTGGGTGAGGTAAGGACTGGACTCCTTTCCATCCACTGCACGGTGTTAAATTGCCAAGTCAATAATCCACAACCAAATGTAATGAATTTTACTTATATTAATGCAAAGCATGCTGAGAACTGGGAGCTGTGTGTTGTGTTACCTGTCCACCTTGTGACCGAGGGCTCTTCTTGTTCCTGCAGAGTGACCAGCAGCTGGATTGTGCCTTGGATTTGATGAGGCGTCTGCCTCCACAGCAGATAGAGAAGAATCTCAGCGACCTCATTGACTTGGTGAGTACTGGATGCTGTCCCCAAGAAGTGGCTGTGACGAAGGCCTGGTATGTTAGGACTTCTTCTGGGGCATCTCGAAGGTGCGGTGATTTGTTTGTCCCCATGTCTTCTGGCAAGGTTGAACAAACAACCACTGCCCAAGCAATGTCAGGAATCCACGTGATTGTTTTGGGCCAGCCAACAGGCTGTGTGTGCAGGGACACTTGGGGATGAAGGGTCATTAGCAGCTCTCTTGATGAACTCACCGCCAGCTCGGAGGCTGCTGTTTGGATGTGGGACAGTGTGTACAGATGGGTGCAGGCTCTTGCACCTGGGTATTATCTCCTGATAAACAACCTGCTGTGTGCAGCTCTGGGAGGTGCAGTGGCTGTGCTGCCCCACACGCTGCAAAGACACTGCTGAGAATGTCTGGGCATCTGGAGAACACCCAAATCTATTTATAATTTATGCTCTATCAGATATTCTGCAGTCCAGTGTCAGAAAGCAAACCTGGCCGACCATCTTGTGTCTGATATCTTTTTTCTGCTTGTCCCTGGAACTTTTGTTGTCCTTTACACAATGCTAGGGAAGCAAACTAACTTAAGAAGGATTTCTAGGCTCATTACAAGTTGCACATCCTGTGATGCACGTTTGGGTTGTAATAACCTGGTTAGTGCTGACTGTCCCTTAAAACAGTGTGTGGCACAGTTGCCTCTGGAGTAACTGAAGGTGTTACTGGAATATTGATTTGATCTATACAGAGTCTGCTAGTGGGAAAACTGGATTCTATTGTCCAGTCTAAATACATGGCTTATTTCTCACTTAAGCTTCTAAATTTGTGCACAAGAGCAGCTGCTCACCAGGTAAAGGTTTGGTTGGGAAGTGCTTCTGAAGCTGGTGTTGGTAAGCTATGGTCAAAAAGTTGTGGCTGACTTAAATTTATCAAACTTTAAACATTTCTTTTACTTGTATAAGCCAAGGTACAGGTAGGAGAGCTGTGGAGGTCAGGAAAGAAATTATTCCCTGAAGGAAGGGATTATTTCTTTCTCTTGAAACCATTTAGTAATTGGCTACGTCTGTGCCCCCAAAACTCTTGGCAACCTAAAGCATCATTTTTGTGGCTGTTGCCGGAGGTAGGACACAAGTAACTAAATCACTGATCTGATCTGGTGTGACATGGTTGGTTTTGTGACGAAATTGGGAGGACTGAGCGGATATCGGGGTTTGAGCAGCTCCCAGGACCACTCAAAACAAGGAGTTGTTTGGGGAGCCGTGGTAATCTTGACTGTGTAATTGGTCTGAGGTTTTTTAATGACTCAGAAAATTGCTGGGTACCTCTAAATGCTGGAATTACTTTTGGATGGTGCTCATTAGTGCTCTACATGCTTTCCATCAGCAACACGCTCACTGGGCTTCTTTTCACAGTGTAACACGAACCAGACCAGTTTGGGGCTTGTTAGGAGGAGGGTCTGTGACCCCCACACAAGGCATTGCAGTCCCTCCTCTGGGGCAGAGATGAAATAATTTGTTAAATCCAGTACGATTCCTTTATTGTTGAGACACCTGTAGACCTGTTCTGCAGCCACTCTGAGCCTGACCTCCTGAAGTCTCCACTGGTTAGACAAGAGCAGTGTGTGCTCTGCCACCTGTAACAGCTCCAGAAACATCGTGAGCCAGACTCAAGCAAACAGCTTTTTGACCTTTTTTTGGCAAATTTCATCCAGACCTTTACATCTGACGTTTTGATTCTGCTGCTTGTCCCATTAGCAGACAATAACCTCCTTGAGGAAAAGGACAGACTCCAAATGCACGATGAGCATGAGCAGGTTCACTGAACTTGGGAGAGAATTGTAAAACCTGGCACCCTGACTTCTCGGTTTCCTTGTGCTGGGTTTCCTTGCTCAGTCCACTGCCATGGTGGAGTAGGTTTGAAGCAGAGGCTCATGTCAGTATTTGCTGTGAAGTTTAGGGTACTGAAGTCTGTTTGAAGCTCAGTTTGCCGTGGTCTTTTTATAGGACTTGATCTCCAGACTGGTGGTGGCTGCTTGCTTAAGATCCACTGAAAGGAGAGAAGATGGCTTAGAAATGTCATTGTATGTAAAAAGTTTTCCAGAATTAGCACAGTAAGAAACTGGTATCTCCTTTCGAGAATCCCAGAATGGTTTGGGTTGGGAGGGGACCTTGAAGTTCATCCAGTCCCACCCCTGCCATGGGCCGGGACACCTTCTACTATCCCAGGGTCCTCCAAGCCCCATCCACCCTGGCCTTGGACACTTGCAGGGATCCAGGGGCAGCCACAGCTTCTCTGGGGACCCTGTGCCAGGGCCTCCCCACCCTCACAGCCAAGAATTCCTTCCCAATATCCCATCTAACCCTGCCCTCTGGCAGTTTAAAACCACTCCTAGGCTGGTATTCCTGCTGGGAAGGATAACCACACTAAGTTCCCTCCCTGAGGTCCCTCTTATTCTGTCCATGTTCTGCTGCTTGTTTCTCATAAAGATCATCTTGGTCCCCATCTGAATACATGGACTATGTCCAGGACTGTCCATGACTGCCCCCAAGTGTTGTGCTGACAAGGGAAATGGCCCAAACTTGAACATGAAGTAAAAGGGTGGGTGGAGGAAGAGAATTTTTGGGTCACTGGCCCTCATCAGCCCAGACACTTTTCATTCATTAGCAAAACAGTTTGTGGTTTGCCCTTTCACCACATCTGTTGTTGGGTTTTTCAGACTGCTGAGGCTTCAATTAGAGTTCATTAGAGACCTTGTCAATCACAGCCCTCCAGAAGTCCTGCCTGAAAGAAGCTGTGCATGGTGCTGGAAATGGGCCTTGGCGTGGAATGCTCTGCTTGGGATTCAGTTAGTCATTATTTGTAAATACACTACTCAGAGGCTGTCAGAATGTACAAGAGAGAGTTTGCTGTAGGCAGATACCTTTTTAAGGACAACTAATTTAAATTGGAATAATTTTCCATGGAGCTCCTCTGGAAACCGTGAGCCTTGGAGCATCTACCTGTGGGCCAAGTCCAGGCTGAAAGGAAGTTCCCTAAAGAGGAGAGAGAAAGGTGATTGCACTGCTCTTAAATGGGGTTGTTGTGAGGATGCTCCAAGTCAAAGGTTGGACTTGATGATCTTAACCTAAGTTACTCTGTGTGTAGTGACAGCTCTTCAAGCATTAGGTCAGATGTTAATTAACTCTGTCACATAAATGCTGCGTCACCTCCTCGTTGCCTCACGTTGTCCAGGAGTGCTGCTGTCGATTCACTGCACGAAGCCTGTTGTGAATCACATCTGTTCTCATCACCTGCTGGAAAGGGGACTGTGAGGGTGTTCTCTGGTTGGAAATCCTGGGATCAGCTGAGAGTGAGGTTTTGTTTGGCTCGTGGAAGTCACACTGAGTGGCAGGAGGCGTGAGGGAGGGAAGCTGGTAGAGCTTGCTTCCGAGTGGCTGAGCAGCTTATCCTGAAAGGCCAGAACAATCCATGGCAATTGTCCTCTGGCTTCCCTTCTCTTAAGGTCAGCTGTACAGAAAGTCAGCCCTCTGTACTTTTAGCTGTACTCTTTCCAAGAGAAATCCCAAAGAAGGATCAGCTTCTGGGCGGTGCTGCTGTGGAGGGTCCCTTCCTAGGACAGCAGCACAGGACAAGGTGGTGAGTGATGCGCGGGGTCACAGCCTCCAGAGTCCTTTTGGGGTATTTCTTCAGACAACTTCACTGACATGTCTTTGAGGGCTGAGGTGGCAAAGGTGGAAGGAAACTGGATTTGTTGTGCTTGTGGGCCATATGCAGCAAGTAATGGATCTGTGACAGAGCTGCCTTGATGGCTTTGAATCGAGTGTGGAAGTTGATGCGCTCTCAGTCTTGGTGAAAGTTAAGCAGGTTCCTTTAGCAAGTACAAATTTCCTGCTGAGTGTTTAATTTGGATGTTTGCCTGGGTGTGTAGAATATAAATTAGATGAAAAATCTAGCTGACTCAGGAAAATCAGATGCCTGGCATGACGTGGGGACAGAAAATGGTCCTCACAGAACGGACAGGCTTGCCAGGAGAGGGGGGGTTGCTCACAGCCACAGCTTTCTCCCTCCCTTCTCCCAGTAAGACTGGTATTGAAACAGCGCTTATTCCCAAAAAGTGAAAGCTTTCTTGAAGAATAGAACCAAGTAATGCTGCCATGGAAGAATTAAAGTGAGAGTTCTTTATAGACACAGCAGTCATAACTTTCCTGGTTATTTTTTAAAGCTCTGTTTGCAATTAAAGATCTGGGAGGTGATCAGCTCTGCTTTCTCATCACAGGGGAATACTGAAGTATTTTTAGTAGAATGTGTTACTTTTTAGAAAATCCCGGAGTGATGAATCCTAAAATGTATAAACTTATGATTTTGAAATATTTGAACACTGTTCAGGCCGTTGCTTCATGCGAGCTCCAGGCAAGTCCCAAATCTGCTTGCATGCCTTCAGTGACTGAAGATATATGAAGCTACAGAATTTACCCCCAGGCAAACTGTGCTGCTTAGGCTGCACAGACCATAAAGAACATGAGAATGTGACTGGAGCTTTTTGTATTTGGAGTCCAAGAGCCTGAGCACTGTGCGGCATCGTGGGGAGAGATAAAATAATTGGATGCAGATGGCCAGCTGAGTGTCTGGTGAGAGTGGAAGACGTTTTAAACAAAAAATCAGGTCCAGTGAAAGCTGAAAAAGAAGGTGGTGGAAGCAGAAGTGCTTTGACAGCCCTGTGGGCTCAAAGCTGAGTCTCTGACCTGCTGTTCTGCCTGGACTTGCTGACCTGTGGGATGAGCTCCCAGCCAGCAGCAGCCAGGCAGGTTTCTAACACAAGGATTATTGGCTAAAGAAAGGGGCTCTGGCTCTCAGATAAATTTATGGTGGTTGAGAGCCAGTTTTTCCATTTGGTAAGTGGCTGTAAGCAGGAGCTTTTCCAGCTGGCAAAGATTACCTCTGGATATCTTGATGGTAATTGGAGATAGCCATTAATATATGTAAATTGTTCATGTGATGCTTGGCTAAGAGCTAGCAACCCCACTTGCTGGCATGAGATTGGAAAAGGGAATTTCAATTCTGGCCTCATATCACTCATTCTTTCTATTTTTAAGCCTTTTTGTCTTCCAGGCTTCTGCCACTGCAGTGCTGGTGTTAGATACCCTTAAAGTGTCTGTTTAAATACCATTTGAAGGGAGCGTATGTGAGGATGAATTCTAGTTGGAAACCTACCTAACCCCTTCTAAGGATGGAGGGGAAAGCTGGGATAGAGAAATATCACTGGAGAGAGTATCCTGCATGTCCCTGAATTGTTGCTGGGTATCTCCAACCCCAGCTGAACTCCTGGCACAAATAGTCAGGACTTCCCAAGATATTGATACTCTGTCATGGCTCCTGGGACTGGAGACTGGTAATGAGATACAGGAGCCTTCACCTGCAGGTCACCAGTCACAGTCCAGAGCACTCTGGCTGTGCCTGCCAGATGGCTCCCTTTTGTTTCTCCGAAGGGGAATCCAGCAAAAGCCCTATTTTATCCAGCAAAGCACAGGAGGAAAGCCAAGGATCCTGTTTTATGAATGGTTGTCACCTTTTTAAATGTAGTTCCTCGAGCTGAATTAAAACTTTCTGTAATTAATGTGACATTTCTGCTGTGACACAGTTAGCTGGACAAACCTGGATTTGCAACCTTGTTAACATCTGCCTTTTTCCAGAAAAGCTCATTTGGTTTAATTTTGGTTTTGCCAATTCTTGCAGTGCTGGAATTCAGTGCAAGTACATGAATAACGCTGAGCTGTTCCCACTATCAATTACATCTGGTCTGAACACAAAAGTCCATTTAAGTGTCATTTAATAAACAAAGCTTGATGATTGCGTGGCCTTTGGACATGAGATGGATTGAATTAAGGTTTAGCACTGTGTGGATTTTTGGGAGTGACTTTACTGGTGGTTTTAGGCCTGAGATGAGCAGAGCCAGGCTTCCTTCTTGAGTTTCCACAGCATCTGCTAGGCCGTGCCTGCCTTCTGCAGGAACAGGAAATTCTGAGGCTGTGCAATGACTCTGAAACATCAGAATAATGTTGTATTAGATGAAGGATCTGAGCTGGAGCTGTGCCAGAAGAGTTATTTTGTGAGACAGTTGGGGAGCTTCCAGGGGCTCTTCTGTGTTTGAGTGGTTTCCCCAAGCCATGGGAGCAGTGCTTCTGTCCTCCTTTAATGTTAAAGTTCACATGTGATTAAAATACTCACTCACCTTCCTGGTGGGATGGGCTTTTAATTAAAACCTGCTCTCATCACATGCGTCTTCAGATACCTGCCCCTTGCAGATGCAGATTCAAAACACAGATGGATCTGAATGGCTCCTTGGCTAATTGAAGTTTGCCTCATCTTCCCAGAACTGTAGAAATGTTTGGGTTGGAAGGGTCCTTAAAGATCATCCAATGCCACCTGTGCCATGGGCAGGGACACCTTCCACTATCCCAGGCTGCTCCAAGCCCTGTCCAACCTGGCCTTGGACACTTCCAGGGATCCAGGGGCAACCACAGCTTCTCTGGGAATCCTGTGCCAGGGCTTCCCCACCCTCATAGAGAAGAATTTCTTTCTAATTTCCAAAGTAAACTTAATCTCTTTCACTTTGAAGCCATTCCCCCTTGTTCCTTCTGCTTCTTTAAGGAAAAAACATATAATCTTTAATTTTGCTGCATTTAGCATAGTTTTCCAGTGTGTAAGGTTCCTGTGGAGGTCAGTAATGCTGACCTCTGAATAAACATGGAAAAAGACTATTTCCAAGGACTGTTACACCAGGAATGTTGCTGTTTCAGTGGGAGATGTGGTACATTTCAGTCAAGGCTGTAGAAGAAAACAGCCACCTGGGTGTACTCAACTTGAGTGGCTACTGAGCCAAGATATTGGCTGTCCTGAGTGTGTGAAGTGCAGAATTTGATGCAATTCAGTGTGATCAAAGCAAGGATGGGGAGTGTGTGGCAGACATGGAGAACTGAGATATAATTCCTCTTTCCTCTATGGATTTTTTTAGATACTTGTTTAATCACATTTTAAAAAATAATCCAGAAGCAATTGTTTAATTGCTAATAAGCTCCTTGAACCAAGAAGTGAGTCCAGGAGGAATGATTGAGCTTAGCTACTCCAAAAAGGGTACGGTTTCCAATTTGGCACAAGTAATTATTTGTCTTGATAGCAGAGCAGTTGCCTTAATTGAAACACTGTCCACATACCTGGGCAGCTCTGTTGGAGAATTTGGTTACACGGGACAACAAGATCCTTGTTCGACACGTTTCCCTCACTTTCTCATTCAGGTTTTCTTTCCTCTGCACTACACATCCTTTGTATATCTCCTTGGAAGAAAATATCCCCCAAACACCGCGCCCTGGTCCTTCTGAATGATGCTGCTGTTCTTCCAGGCTGAGCCCCAGATATCCTTTTTTTCTTTCCAATTTACATTGAGGGTGGTCTCACTTCCTGAGTACCCAGAGCCACCAGAGGAGATGACTGAGAGCTGATGAGGGAACAAGGGTGCATTAGGGCCAGATGACATTAATGCTGGCCTTTAGCTGAAGATACAAGGTGCAGATTGTGTTCTGCGTGTGACCTTCCAGTGCCTAGAGTGGGAAAAACTTGTGTCAGAACAAAGGTGGGAGCCCAGTCTTTGCTTATAAAAGAACCTCATCCCCCAGTGTTTGCATCACCGTGACATTTATTTATAGTGCGGTGATGAATGGAACAAAATCGCTGCCTTGGCGTTTCAGTTTGGCCTGAGGAGTGGGTTAATTCTTGTGGTTCTAAATTTAAGTCAAAATTCCCCATGTAATGACTGCTGTAGATAAGTGCTCAGGCACCTGAGTGAGTTTAGGCTCTTCAGTTAACAAAGAACGAGCTTAATAAGAAAAATTAACAACGCAAATCTGTTTGAGGCTGAAAACTTGTCTTTGCTGGGATCAGAAGATAAACTGAATCCTGCAAGAGTCTGAATGTGCACAGCAGTAATTTAAATGTTTTAGTAAGATTTAATACTTGACATGGAGAAGAATCCAAAGGACCTAAATTCAGAAGGAATCATAGTCTCCTGAACATAAAGCTGAAGTGTTTAAAGCTGCACATTCCTTTGTTCAAATGACTGCCTTTGCCTTGTAAGCAGTTTTCAAGAGTAGAAGAGGAAGGGCAGTGTGCATAAATTGTGAATTCATTCTTGGGAAGTTGATGTAATAAATGGTATAAAAATTATGTTCTTGGGGTAACTGTGCCACACTTGGGTGTTTTTTTCAATAATTAGAATTACACGAGTAGTTCCGTCAGCTGGAATATCTGTTCTTTTTGTAAATACTGTAGAAATTTTCTAATATTTCCAAACTAGATGAGTGGCTTTTCTTCTGTGTTAGTCTGACAGAAGAGAAGGGGAAAAGAATAGGTTGCCTGAAGTCCTGTGGAGTGTCTGTACCAAGGAGACAGGGGATATACAGCTTGTTTTACAATGGGGGGTTAGAGTACAGTGCAGTATTATATTCTGGTACATGTGTGATATAATGCAGTCACTGTTATGGCTGTAGGAATAACCACAGCCCTCAGAAACTGGGAAAGTGACCCTGCTCATGAACGTTTGTTACCAAGTCATCCACAGATAAGTTTAGTTCAATAGATTGCATCTTAAAAAAACAGTGGGTTACAAGTTCCTTCTGGTCAATATGGGATTGTGCTCTGAGCCCTACAGAACCCCACACCAGGCATGTGCTGTTCTTCAAAGGAATTTAAATCTAAAAGTTACTTGTGTGGGGTTTTTTATAAAGGTTGTAAATTCAGCTTTTCTGCAGGGGAATGAACTCTGCCTTGGGTTTGGGGTTTCTTGTGAAAACGCTTTGTGTGGGTATTTGGGGTTGAAGGATTGCACGGCGAGGCCTCTCATGCTCCCTTACCACACGTAGAGTGTAGGCTGTTCCCACAGAAACAGAGTGGAAACAGAGGCTGGGAAAAAACCACTTCCCCCCCCAGTTCTGTTGGCATCACTGTTACTCATCCTAAAGGCAGGTCAGAGTGAGGAGTGTGCTCCTGGACATTTCTCTCTGTGCTGATGGGCTCCTGGCCAAGGAGCAGCAGAGGGGAGGGGAGGGATGTGTTCCTCTGGTCACCCTCAGGATCGAGCTCCCGGTGCTGGGCTGCTCTGGGCTGGCTGTGCTGTATCTGCAGGTGAAGCACTCACACTGAGTTGCTGTCAGCCTGAAGAGTCAGCCCAAAGTTAATGGGGAAGACAAGGAAGAGACAGAGCAGAACCAGATGAGCTCACAGATACATCATTTCACCTGACTTGTGCCACAACGCTGCTGATTTGGATCAGCTCCGGGAAGTATTTGGCTTCTCTGGTCTCGGAAAAAGGAAGGATTTCCCTAAAAGCTGCGGCTGCTTGTCCCCTTCTGTTTACCCAGGGAATGTGCTGTGGTTTTGAGGCCTCTTCAGCCAGGTCTGCAGGTACCAAAGGACGAACGCCCATGAGAGCCCTGAGCTGGGTTAAATCCTGAACTGCCCTGCTCTTGATCTGGGCTCTGCAGTTCTCACTCATGGCCACATTACAGTCTGTAGAGAGCAAAGTAAAAACACTCAAACGAATATTTCAGCTTTTTCAGCACTTTACCAACCATGTCTTGGTTTGCCTCTGATTTTTTGTGTGTTTAAGGGTTGATTGTGTGGGTCAGGTGTTGCTGGTCGCATCTTAGAGCCATGGAATGGTTTGGGTTGGAGGGACCTTTAAGCCCATCCAGTTCCCTCCCCTGCCATGGGCAGGGACACCTTCCGCTATCCCAGGCTGCTCCAAGCCCTGTCCAGCCTGGCCTTGGACACTTGCAGAGATGAGGCAGCCACAGTTTGTTTTGTTATTTCCATTTCCATTAGGATTTTCTATTATGGTCTTTCATAGTCACATTAGTTTATGTGTGTCCCTGCTCACTCTGTCTGTCATCCTCTGTATGTTACTGCCTTGGACTTGGGATTAGGAATGTTTTTGTTCCAGGCAGTTTGATCTCTTCTGTCCCGTCTAGTGCATTAAAATAGTTTCAGGGCTGTTGCACCTCAAATTTGTTTTTCTCCTCTAGGCTTCTTTCCTTTGAAATGATGCTAATCCATTCACTGAGTCAATGGCTTGAGGAGAAGAAAGCACATTTCCTTGTTTTCTTTATTCCTCCCTCCCTCCCTCCCCGTTTCATTTCTCATGAGTTGTGAATTCATCACTTTTTGATTAATTTTGCCCTTGATTACCTTTTGTCCTCATGTTTTCAGCCAGGTTTTCATCTCTGTGGTGCAGAGTGGAATGTAGAAGAGATTCCACACCACTTATTTCTTTCTTGTTTTATTAGCACATTGTTACCAATCTATTCAAGAACTTACCAGTTGTCCTGTGATCCTCTTGTGTTGGTGGGAAAGAGCATTTTGCTTTAGTCCATTTCTCTTGCAGTGCAATCTGGACTGTTCTTCCAGCAGGAAACACACGATGCACTGATTGTTTAATGCCAACAACTGCAGGAATGATTGTTGATGGTCCCTGGGAGGGACTGGGGCACAGGGCTCAAGTGTGTGCAGGGGAGATGGAGTCTCATCTCTCTGCAGGACGTCACGGCCCCTTTGCCATGTTGGAAGCAGAGCTTGTCTTTCTCCACATGCAGGGCAGGGAGGCAGCTGAGGTCCTGGATCCGTGGAAAAATCTGGAGAGTGCAGGAGGCAGTTGGGGTCCTGGATCCGTGGAAAGCTCTGGAGGATGCAGGAGGCAGTTGAGGGCCTGGATCCCTGGAAAGCTCTGGAGGATGCAGGAGGCAGTTGAGGGCCTGGATCCCTGGAAAGCTCTGGAGGATGCAGGAGGCAGTTGAGGGCCTGGATCCCTGGAAAGCTCTGGAGGATGCAGGAGGCAGTTGAGGGCCTGGATCCCTGGAAAGCTCTGGAGGATGCAGGAGGCAGTTGAGGGCCTGGATCCCTGGAAAGCTCTGGAGGATGCAGGAGGCAGTTGAGGGCCTGGATCCCTGGAAAGCTCTGGAGGATGCAGGAGGCAGTTGAGGGCCTGGATCCCTGGAAAGCTCTGGAGGATGCAGGAGGTGTGTTGGGTTTGACGTGTGCATGCACACAGACACGTTTGTTCTCATCAGCCAGCGTGGTCATGCTTGGCCACCTGCCTGGAAACTGCTCTGAACCTGACCCAGAGTGGGAGCTTGGGAAAGCTCACTCCAGCATATGGATGGCAGATTCCTCATTCCCACTCCACTGTAAATATTTACCTTTATCCATCAGCCCTGGACAATCGCTTCCCTGGCCAGCCTTGGCACGGAGCGAACATGGAGCGTGTGTGTATTGAAGCGTGCTGGACCACACCAGTGGTTTGGTGATTGAATCTGAAATTATTGGAGGTGGGAGCATAGGGATGTGTTGTAACTGAAGTGATTTCTTAAAGAGTTTTGGCTTTGGGACAGATGTGGGCTGTTAATAACAAAATCTGTTCTTAGGGGTGCCAGTGCCTTCTAACCTGAACGTGTTGCCCTCTCTCCCCTCCCTGTTGTCTCCTCCCACACCGCAGGTCCCGAGCCTGTGTGAAGATCTCCTCTCCTCTGTGGATCAGCCCTTGAAGATTGCACGAGACAAGGTGGTAGGGAAAGATTATCTATTGTGTGACTACAACAGAGATGGGGACTCGTACAGGTGAGTTCCCAGCCACAGCCAGGGGCTGGCTGGTGCGCTGTAAATGACATTTATGTGCAGCTATTGCAGACCCTTCTCCCTCTTATTTTCAGCCAAAAGATTATCAGTCATTTAAAGATTTAGAGCCCAAAATGTGCTGGTTTTATCTTGCTGGAGGGGGGTGACTGGTGTATTTTTCTTTGTTTTCTGTATTCTGGATTAAAACCAGCCAGATCTCTAGCAGAAATGGCCTTGATAGGAAATGAGACCACTGCAAGGTTAGAAAATCTCTGGAATGGATAATGACAGAAAAGAGATGATGCAAGCAGTGGATTTAAACAAAATCATCTTCTGCTTGTACAAAACACCTTGTACCAAAGGGTGAATTTTCTAGCTGGGAAAGGCTCTTTCACTCATGTTTTACAAGGAATTGACTGACTTTGGACTCAGTGTCATTAGTTCTGTTTGAAAATCTTGGCCCAAGTTTTTACCAAAGAAAAGGAATCCCTGTCTACCAAAATAGCTGATTTATTCTGAGGACTGTAGACAAAAACAATGAAAATATTTGAACCTTATAAGATGTGTGTAATTACAATATAATTAATTTTGAAGTAGGAGGGGCTGTAATACTGGAATGGTACAATCAGGTTTCAGTGTTTTGGCTGCCGCTTTGAACAGAGTCTCTCTTGTAATGTTTTTTCCTCTACCTTGCCATTAGGTTGATGTTTTTAATTTATGTTTAAATTATCCCCTCCCTTTCTCACATTGCCTGACTTTCCTTAATGGCTGTAGTGACAGTGGCATTGTTCCAAATATTTCATTTAAGAATTATGAGCTTACAGTCCAGAAACCTTTGGGACTCTTGCAGCACTTTTATTCTTTCCCTTAACGAAGGGTGCTGGGTTGTGAGCTAACGACCCCATTCATCTCCTGCCCTGAGTTACCAGCTCAGCCATCCTGCTGCTTCTGGGGATGATTCTGAGGCTTCCACTTGTCTCCTTGTAGCTTCAGTGTCATAATTTACATTTTAGTGCTTGGAACTATCTCCGGTAAGAATCTCACTTTGCTCTGTGCAGATTTGATGTAGTGTTTTACATTCATCTGGCCAGAATGTTTCAAGAATTGTGTTTCAAAGTGGAATTTCAGAAAATATTTTTTAACAAATCTTTTTTCTTTGGCTCAGGCATCACTGCAGAAGCAGGTGATGTAAAGGATTTGAGATGAATTGGTTCAGTTGCTCTGAGTTGCAGGAAAGGTCCCTCTAACCTGAAGCACATCTGTGTGTAGATGATTAACACAGAGAACATGCTGGGGTTCATTTTGTCCTAAAAACAGGAGATGGAGAATGAGAATGAATGCAGAGTTTGACAGTGCTTCTGGATGTGACTGGGTGTAAATCCTAATAAGTTGTTTAAAATATAACCTATTGCAGAGGGCCAACAAGTGAGCAGGACCCGAAGGTGGAGTGTCACACACGTACTTCAGAGTTCTAATCTCGCATTTAGAAACTGTTTCAACCTTCTACAAAAGAGCCTGGGGCCTTCTGAAAGCATTTTGCATTAATCTTGTCAGATCTACATTAGCAGCTACGTGCATTTAATCAGTTCTGAATTAGTAGATGAAATAAAGGTTTAGAGCTTCTGCCCCCCATGAGATGTACCCACACAGCTGCAGCCCCTCTGGGAGATGCAGGAGGAGGGATTGAATGCTGAATTTCTTGTGGATCTTTCAAGAGATGCTTTCTCCCTGAAGTTGTGATGTTTCTTGCAGCCCTTGCGCATCCTACTCAGGCTGTTGACGTGGACATCGATCACCAGAGACACAGGGAACTGGAAAAGGCACTGGTTAGACAGTAATGGGACATTGTGCAATCACTAATAGCACCCTGTGTTTAATTAGGCACATGACAGCCCTTCCTCTAGGGTCAGTGTCACACTTGCCTCTGAAATTTGCTCCATCTCTTTCTGAGAAGGTATTAAATAGTTACAAGGAAGCAGGAGGAATTCGGTTTTTAAAATCACTTTGAAATTTTCAGGACCTATTAAGTAATGAGGTTTCAGAAAAGCTCTTTCATTTGTTCCTCTAGAACAAGCACCATGTGTTAATTGCTGGCATGAAAGAATCCTGTTCCTAAGGCTTTTGATTCAGGCGTTCTGGATTGAAGTGATTCTTCCTTCTGGAATTGATTGGTCCCAGCTCTGATTCATGAAGTAAATTCTTTCCTTCAGCACACAGCAGAAGCCTTTGAAACCCCAGCAGCACTGCCCTGTGCATGTTAATCCCATTCTGTGCCTGTGTCCAGACACTCCTTCGTACCTCATAAAATCTGCAGTTGTTACTGGGAAGTGGCTCTTAGACTAATTTAATCAATTAGGCCAAGATCTGGGAGGAGTTCACTGGGCTTTTAAAAGCTTTTGATATTTCCACAGCCATTTTTCAGAACCACATGCTCGATTAGAAGTCCCAGGGAATCCTATTCCCTGCCTGCAGTGTGCTGCATCCCCAGTTCCTGCACGCTCCAAGCTGAACACCTTTTCTTTGTATTGGACAGGTTGCTAATTGCATTTCTTTTAACACTAATCCAGGGATTTCAAAGCATTCCATGGGCATATGAACCTTGTTCTCCTTCAGCAGGAAAGGTGGAGCTGGGTAGTCAGACTTTCTCACTGGGAATCCAGTTTTATAGGGCTGGGTTTTTTGAGTGGCTTTACAATCTGACAGGGAATTTGCCTGGAAAAAAGGCTGCTGTGGGAAGTGAATGTCCAAAGGCTTAGCCCATCACAGTTTAGTCTTTCCTTATATTTAGACAGACTTGGTGTGGTCCATGTCGAGCACGGATCAGACCAGAAGGTGAATTTTTGGAGTCTCCTTGGATCTTCATAAATAGATAAATTTTATTTTCTTCATATTATCAAATCTTGCTTGTGGGAGTCTCACAGGCACTTCTCTGAGTGCTCCTGGAATAACAAAGGTTTGTGAATGTATCAAACAGCCATGGGATCCACATTGTGAAGGCAGAGCATTTATTAATTTTTTTTTTTAGTATTAGACTTCAAGGTCTCTGACTTTGTCCATACATTTCCACTTGAAGTGTGTTTGATCACTCTGTTAAATGGAATCCTTATGGGGAATTTGGGGCCAACAACACTGGAACCTGTTAGCTGAAACACAAACCATTCTCTTTTGGGGAAATTAGAGGTCTGACTTTTGAAATTTAAGTGCTTGTCCATCTGTCTTTCTTCAAATAGCCTCCAGTTAAGAGTTTAAATGTGTTGTGAGTGCATTTCCACAAAAATAAAAAATACAAGGCTGTGTTAGGAGGTTTTTTGTTGATAAAGCTGCTGCTGGCTCCAACTGGAATGGGATGAAAATGCCACAAGCTGCTGGCTGGAAGGGTCTGTTCTGGGCTGCCCCTCAATCCCGTTCCTGCAGGCAGAGGAAGAGGTTTGGTGTTTGCACTGAGAGCGTCCTCACAGAGGTTGTGCAGGAGTTCTCTGCTCACTGTCTGCAGTAGCTGAGCCATTTGGGAGCACTGGGGTAGCACCAGGGGGATTTTTATGTGACTCTCTCCCAGATTTCAGAGATTTTAGGTAAAGGAGTGAAGAAAGAGCTGAGAACCCTGGGTGTCCCTGTCTTCAGGGAGGGCTCTGAGCAGGGCCCAGGCTCTGTTCCTGGGACCCAGCAATGGCACCAGAGGAATGGGCAGGAACTGAACATGAGGAAGAACTTCTTTACACACTCTGGGACACATTGCCCAGACAGGGTGTGGAATCTCTCTCCTTGGAGATATTCCAGACCCATGGAGACACAATCCTGTGCCCTGTGCTCTGGGCTGACCCTGCTGGAGCAGGGAGGTGGCACCAGATGAGCTGCCATTGTCCCTTCCAGCATGACCCAGTCTGGGATCCTGTGGCTGTCAACTCTTCTCCAAAGCAACCACATTTTAAGCAGCTATTTAAAATCACAAAATCCCAGAATCACTGAGGTTGGAAAAACTCTCCCAGACCATCGAGTCCAAGCTGTGCCCAATCCCCACCTTGTCCCCGGCCCAGAGCACTGAGTGCCACGTCCAGGCCTTCCTTGGACACCTCCAGGGATGGGGACTCCAAACCTCCCTGGGCAGCCCCTTTCAATGCCTGACAGCCCTTTCCATGGGGAAATTCCTCCTGATATCCACCTTAACCTCCCCTGGCCCAGCCCGAGGCCGTTCCCTCTCTTCCTGTCCCTGTTCCCTGGGAGCAGAGCCCGACCCCCCTGGCTACCCCCTCCTGTCAGGGAGTTGTGCGGAGCCACAGGGTCCCCCCTGAGCCTCCTTTTCTCCAGGCTGAGCTCTCTCAGCCACGCTTGGTGCTCCAGCCCCTTCCCCAGCTCTATTCCTGTCTCTGGACACGCTCCAGCCCCTCCATGTCCTTCCTGCATGAGGGGCCCAGGGCTGGACACAGGACTGAGATGAGAACCACGACCTGAAAACATTGCTTGGGTGGATGTGACACAACAACTCCACTTCTCCTGGTCTCACCTTTCCTGTCAGGTGTGGTCGGGAGGAGTGAAGGAGCAAAGGAGAGCCTGGGCTTTGGGCTTTGCATCAAACAGGTGTGAGACCCTGCTGTCTTCCTGAGAAATGAGCAACAAAGGGCTGCTGAGGAAAAGCCTGGTGCTGCAGCCAGGGGCTGGGAAGAGTGAGTGGGGAAAGGGGAGAGAAAGGGTAGAAGTGCTTTTCTTTAAGCCAGCAGTGATTTGTGTGAGTTGGTTACTCCAAGGGGAAATGAAAAGCGAAATGCAGGTTTCCAGAATGGGAGTTATAAAAGCCTCAAGCAGATGGGCAAAAGGTTCCGTTAATCTTTTTAATACCAAATCTTTCATTAAGAGCACAAAAATCTCTTCCACACCTGCAGAAATTGTAGTAAAACCTGCAGCTTTACAAACCCTGTTAAATCCTTCAAACTGTTCAAAGGGTTTCCTAGTGTTATGCTAAAGGTAGAGTTTATTTCAAAACAGAAGAGCGGAGGAAAATGTGGACCTTAATCATAGCCAGCAGTGTTTGGCTCAAATACTGTCAGATCCCAAATAAACTACACAATCGATTTGTATTTGCATGAAAACATCTTTAAATATTTAATGTGCAACAGCTGAAGCCTTGTTTTTGAATATGTAGGAAGGAACAGATTGAAACCCAGGAGATATTTATTTATATAGAAAAACCTGAAGCCAGAGAGTGGCCCCCAGGTGAGTTTTGAGGGCTCAGTGTCCCCTTTTTGCCAGCGTTTGAAATGGCTGTGGAGGGTGCAGTTCTTACAGGTTGATTGCTCTGGGCACCTCTTGGGGTTTTTGGAAGTTCATCATCTGTGGATGAGGTCAGACCCACCAATATTAAACTTTTCAGAGCTGTGGTGGAATATGCTGAGCCGGAAGGGACCCACAAGGACCATCCAGGCCAGCTCCTGGCCCTGCACAGACACCCCAACAGTCCCAGCCTGTGCACCCCTGGGAGCAGTGTCCAAACGTTCCTGGAGCCCTGGCAGCCTCAAGGCCGTGACCAGGCTTTGTCTTGTTGTCTGTCTGTTTTTCTTGTCCCCTCGTCTGACTGTCCCTTTCCTTGTCTCCCTGGCAGGTCACCGTGGAGCAACAAGTACGACCCTCCCCTGGAGGACGGTGCCATGCCCTCGGCTCGCCTGCGCAAGCTGGAGGTGGAAGCCAACAATGCCTTTGACCAGTACAGAGACTTGTATGTCAGTCCTCCCCTCAGAGCCCTGTCTGTCTGTCTGTCTGTGTCCCCTGGGGGGGACGTGCAGCGCGCACACGGGGTCTGGCGGGGGGAGGCAGCGCGGACCCGCTGGGGTTTGTGGTGCCAGACGTGATCAGATCTGTCAGCTGGTGCCAAAGGCAGGTGCTGAGGTGCTTTCCCACCTCCCTCCCCCTTTAACAGATTGATGGTGTCTCTGTCCTGGCATGACCTGGCTTCTCTTTGATCTTTAAGTTCAGTCTTAAACCATCTGCATTTTCCATTCCCTCAAGGCTGTACTCTTAAAAAATCCCTGTGTACAGCAGCAACTCTCACATCTTCCAGTAAAATGACAGGCACTGAACACTGAAATGCAGCAGTTGGACAGGGATTAATGCACTTCTGCTGCAGAATGCTTGTTTTAGGCCCTGTCTCATTAAAGAGCTGTAAAACTAAGGAATTAATAGAGCACGTGTGAGATAAATGTGAATTAGGCAGTGGCTTTTTAAAGCAGCAATAGGAAACTGTCTGGATGACTTAGCAGTTGAACAGTTTTTCTGTAAATTGGGGCTCTACTGGTCCTGCACTGCACTTACCTCCAAATCCTTGGGATGTGATCAGGTCCAGCTGTGGTCTCTGTGGTCTCCTAAGCAGTGCTGGAGTGGAAAGTGATGCTAAAACTACACAGCAAGTGAGTGTTGCAGAGCAAAATGAACCAGTAAGTGTGTCCACTGCTGGGATACTTTCTGAGATGCCTGAAGACTGTGTGAAAAGTGAACAAACTTCATTGCTGCTTGATGCTGCCCAAAAAGGGGGATGAAGCCTTAGATGTAGTTCATCATGTTACAGCACTGACAGAAGCACATTAAGAGGAACTTTCCTTGCTGGATTCTGTGGCTCGATGTAAATGTAGCCTGTCCAAATGTGTAAGCATCACACTTTCGTTACAGGTATCAAATTTTTACTTCTTTTCATGCATTATTTTCATAGCTCTCCATCTTGTCTTGTAAGTAACAGTTGTTACTGGTATCTGAACTGACTGGAAGAAAAGAATTTTGCATATTCAGCAAAGCCAAGTTTGCAGTTACTCCCCAGATGCAGAACAGACCAGGACCAATAAGATTTTTAATACCCTGAAATGAAAATGAGGTTTATAGAACCAAGGTTGTCTTTTTAAATCCCTCTCTGCTCAGATGACCATGAAGTCATGGCTGGATACAATAACTTCTTTAAACAGCTTGAATTCACTGGAAGGAAAGCACAGGGCAGGTTTCTCTGACTGAGGTGAATCTGCTGAGCCCTGCTCAGCGTGGGGTACAGCAGTACCTTTATATAACAATCTTCGTGCATTGTGTGGAAGGAAAAGGTGAGATTGTTCCAAATTCCATCTTTCTGTTTGTCAGTGCAAGTTTTACAGGCAGGACATGGTCAGAGAGGATCCAGGAGGGATCACTCTGGTGTCACAGCCAGGGAGGACAGGTCTCACTAAATAAGCGCACGTGCCAGCCCAGAACACTTCAGTGCCTCTTGTGATCCCAAAAGCGGGAGAGGAAAAGAGGACAAGGGTGGCTTATGTTTGGCTGAGCAGCGTAAAAAAAATCGTTGCATTTGTGGAAAGAATTTGCAAAGTTAAGGAAACTTAACCTCAGTGTCTGAAGGGTTCATCGTGCTTGAAATCAGGATTTGTACTTTACCTCCAGCAGAGATGTGGAGAGAGAGACAGGCTTTTGTTCTTGCAGTTTCCTGAATAAGACAATTGGATTTTTGTGTTTTGACAGCAGAAGCTTAATTTTTACTTGAAGATCAGAGGAGGGGAAATTCAGAGGTGGTAACAAGTGCCAGCGTCTCTCAGTGCTGCTCTTGCCAACACGTCAGGTTGGGAGTGACTGCAGCAGTTCCTCACGGAACAGCTGCTGGAGCTGCATGGGGAGGGCTGTGGTGGGAAGGGGATGGCAGTGGCAGGGATGTCATTGCCATGGTCTGCTGGAGCTGGGAGCTGACACTGGGAACGCACTGTAAAGCCAGCAACGGGTCTGGGCCAAGCAGCGTCGATGGGGGTGTCACTGCCCTGCTGCTCTGGCAGCTCCTGGAGCTGGGGAGGGAGTGCACGAGGCATCCTGGGCCAGTTACCAGGGTCCTTCCAAATTCCACAGCCAGGGACAGCAGAGCTTTTCCAGCACTGAGAAGTGCTTCAGGCTCGTTGATGTATTAATCAAAGAGCTGAGCGTGCTGGCAGCCCTCAGGACTGTATCTTTTGTGGAAATTCTGGTTTCTGTTAGATGGGGAGATCTATTCCAGGTTCACCTTCCAGGAACAGGGATCAGTCTGTAGGCAGTGTGCCGAAAGTCTACATTTTGAGTTGACCTGCAGAGGCTTTCATCGTTTCTGTTCACTCTGGTGGGATTGTCTGCCCACACAGATCCTTCACAGGGGACACCTAATTGATACCTCACATTACAAATTCTCCCTTCAAAAATACCAGTTTAATTGCAGTGGCTGCAGATGAAGAGGATGAAAATGGTGCTGAGGGAGAAGCCTCAAATCTGACACATCAGCTCCTCACCAGCAGTCCCTTAAGAGGCTGTTCTGTCCCTCTGTGGGGTAGGGAATATTTCTGAGCTGCCCCTGTAACCACAGGCACTGTTTCATGGGAGCTAGGTAACCGTGAATACAAAAATCATCACAGCACTCACAGGGAACACCAGATCCCAGCGTGCCTGAATTTCCTGGGCTGTTCACGTATTTTATTCCTATAATGAGAGTTTCTGCTGGGTTTTTCAGAGCAAGTAGTGGCTTTGTGGACACGTTCCACTATCCCAGGTTGCTCCAAGCCCCGTCCAGCCTGGACTTAGACACTTCCAGGGATCCAGGGGCAGCCACAGCTTCTCTGGGCACCCTGTGCCAGGGCCTCCCCACCCTCACAGCCAAGAATTCCTTCCCAATATCCCATCCAACCCTGCCCTCTGGCAGTGGGAAGCCATTCCCCCTTGTCCTGGCACTCCATCCATTGTAGACAGTTTCTCTCCATCTTTCCTGTTGGCTCCTTCAGGCACTGGAAGGCTGCAGTCAGGTCACCCTGGAGCCTCCTCTTCTCCAGGCTGAACAATCCCAGTTCTCCCAGCCTTTCCTCACAGGAGAGGTCTCTCAGAAGTTGCTGTGCTTGGGGCTCACTTCACTCCTGAGCTTCCAAATACACCTGATGGTGGTCATTCCAGCATCTGTAGATAAAGAGGTACTTCTGAGAACATCTCCATCCCACTCTGCTCTCCACATGTGGTCCAAACCTCCCGTGGCTTGGCTCTCGTTTTACCTTTAACACAGAAAGTGCTGATATCTCACAGAATTCATCTCAAGCCTCTCCCAACACTTCAGATCACTTCAGTTTTTCCTTATGTCAGTCCCATTTGGCCCACACACCTTTCCTTTTTAGATTTCTCTTTTCATCAGGTGTGGTAAGTCTCCACCTACGTTCAGTGAGTCACTGCATTGTATTTGCCATTTCCCGAGGGGTTGGCACCTGCTGTCGTGGGTGTTTTGAGGGAAACAGCCTGGTATGGATTTGTTAACAGTTTGTGTGAAATAATCCAGTCAGATTTGCTTGCTGGGGACCTTGAAGTTTAGTTTTGTCCCCAAAAGCTTAGTGGCCAATGCACTGAGTGACTGGAGTGTGAAAACAAGTTTGGAGAAGTCTTGTAATATTGCATGTAATAAAATCATGTAAGCTGGAGAAGAACAATTTTGCTGAACCTTCAGTGCCTCTGAGCCAGTGCTGAGTTGGCCTTAAGTGTCTGTTTTAGTGCAAACTACCCTTAGTATCTCTGGAGTTTCCCACCTTTTCTTTCTGGAGGCATTTGGGTTAAAGAGGAATTCCACCAGGTTTTAGTTCCCTCTCTGTTCTCCGTGTTAAACAACAAGCATATTTCTTGGTTATCTGTTTTACCAAAATCCATGTCACTTTCCCAAAAAACAACTGTTCCATTTCCATCTCCTGCTGCCAGGTTTAACTCCGACAGTGCCTGGAGCTAATGCCTTGGTATGTTTGTGTTCAGTAGGTTATTATTCCCAGATGGAAGTCTAATATCTTACACCACTCAGTTAGAGCCTTGGCTTTCCACTTCCAATATGGGGAAGATAATTTCTTCCAACACATGGTTGTAATTTATTGCCCTTTGCTTGACGTGTGTGTGCTTGATTGAAATCAAAGCGTAATGAGGACCAGGGCAGCTGGTTAAATCTCCCTATTTTAGATTCTGCCTTCCCTTGTTTTGGGTTGGAGATAATCAGGGCTTTAATTAAGTAATCTAATGGTTCTTTGTTGTCTGGAAGAAATAATTTCTGAAGTGATTAAATAGACCTCCCTTGGGAAGGATGCTGCTGATCTGTCTGCAAACAGGATGAGTTTTGGCAACTTTGGACTGGTTTAGTGAGTGACATACATTTAGAAAGCTATTCCTCCGATTTTCCTCGGCTTAAATTGGATTTATTGGTGCTTTTGATTTTTAACAGCTTTAAAAAAAGATAAAACATCATCTTAATCATTCTGCTCCTGAAAATGTTTGTATTGATTAAGGTTCTGAGTTCCCTCAACAGAATGAGCAATGAAACCTTTTGAACTTCTGCTTCTGTCTGTGTTTTGATGTTGATCCATTTTCAGTTTGTTATGTTAGAGCTCTGGACCAGGAATTTGGTAGGAGTGGAAGGAGGTCTGGGAGAGGATTGACCTCTGAAATATCTTTGTTGTGTGTAATCCTTTTATTATTGAATTTTGATTGGAATCTGGTCCAGAACAGTTATTCCAGTTTCAGATGGTGTTAGCAGTGCTGAGGGTGGCACCCCAGGCCTCTGCTCTTTGGAGCGTGGGTATTTCTGTCCCGTGGATAGAACAGAGGTGTTCTTTGCAGCCAACTGAGCATCCCCTGCCTTTCTGTGCTCTGGAGGAGGAAAGGCTGAGGAATTCCCTGGGCCATGTGCCTCAGGATGTGTAGATTGAGGAGCCTTTTGCTAGAGCTTGGGCAGGTACAGCAGCAAAGTCCCAGTGACAGATGAGTTTGCCCTTTCTTTTTAGACTGCTCAGGGCTGTGTTTTTATTTTTATTACTATGTTTAATCTCATGGAACAGCCTGGCTTTGCTGGGCTTCAGGGATGTCTCGTTTTGAGCCATCATCTATACCGAGTGTGTTCAGATGTCCTGTAAACTGCTGGATAATTTTACCTTTTTTAGCTGTTTTTACCCTTTTTGCTAGTTTATTTTGGATTGTGCACTTGAACCGCCTCTGACACTGCCTTAGTCCACTTGTCTTGATAAGAAAAAATGGAAACCTCTGTTAGTGCTGCCCTCGGGCTGTAACTCTTTCTGAGATCTGCTGTGGTGTCATCTGATTTCTCCTTCCCTGGGCTGACAGACCCTGAGAACCTCTCAGTGGAGTTCAGGCCAACTCACGAAATACTTTGCACTTCTCCCAGGGTTTGTAGCAACTGCTGCATTCATCTGTTTGACCAACTTTGCTGTACTTTGTGCATGGAACAGCCCTGATTCCACCAAGTAAAGAACAGATGTAAGAGGTGTGGCGAGGGGGTTGGTTCCAGCACAGCCTGCCCTGGCACAGGGTGCCCAGAGAAACTGTGGATGCCCAACCCCTGGAAGTGTCCGAGGCCAGGTTGGACAGGGTTGGAGCTCACCAAGGGATGTGGCAGCTGTGAGCTCTTTATGTGAGCACCGTGTCTGTGTTCAGATGCAAACCTGGTCTGCCTGAACTAGAAACCCCTGGGAAGCTTTGAAGTGACTTTATTGCCATCAGCTCCCTGTTCCTCATTACTGCTGCAGCCCTTTGTGCCGGCTTTGTCCTGGGCATGGGAGTTCCTGGGGCTCGCACAGCGAGGGAGGGCCCTGCAGATTGAATCCAGATGGGTTTGTTGTGCATCCCAGCACTAAGGAAACCTGCCTCTCCATCTCTGCTGGCTGGGGATCCGCACAACAGGGTGTGACATCAGGATTGTGTCATGGGGGAGATTCTTGCCTCTGGGTCAGGCTGATAAGGGTGAGGTGAAGTCTCCTAAGACAGGTCTAAACCACCAAGACATTCACTGCTTTCATGTCTGTGTGCTTTTACAGTTACAGCCATGCTGTTTTCCCAAGGAAATTATTCAGATGTAGAAAACAGAGCAGTGTTGGGATCCCCTCAACGCGCCCATGGGCAGCTCAGAGCAGAATTAATATTGAAGTTGTTGATATATATTACACAGATTAGAGAATCCTCTTAGAAAAGAGGGAAAAATTAAATGTACTGCCATGCTGGAAAATTAAATCTATTGCTTTTCATCTGATTTTTTTTTCTTTGGGAGTTCCATTTTGGAGCAGCTCTGCACACACTGCATTCTTATCTTCTGAATCGGAGGCATTGGGTGGAGGAGGAGTTTCTCCCTTGGGTTCCCACGGTTCTCTGTGATTACATAAAATCTGAACACTTGGATTAGGAGGTCAGCACTGATGATGCAGCACTGTCCTCGAACACTGCTCTCTGAAGGCTTTAAATCCCTTGGAAGAAATTACTTACATTCAAAAATGAGACAAAATTTTAAACTGTCAGTTTATTGTGATCTGGAATTTTTGAACTGGTGGTCTCTAATAATACTTTGTATTGTATGGGCAGAAATTTACCTCATGCCCTCACAAATGTACAGTGTTTTAGTGATGGAATTTGAAGACAGAGTAACTTAAACAACAGCAGCCTTCTTGTGGCAGATCTGATAGAGAACTCTCCTGTTAGAAGAATTGGTGTCACGTGAAATCCGCAGCCCCCAAAGATTTTGGCAGACTTAAACCACGACACAGAAGATTTCTGCTGTGTCTTCCCCTCCTATGCATGTTTGGATTTCAGCTGGCAGAGTCTGGAATGTGGCAGACTGGGGGTGGCTGAAGCAGCGTCTGTGCTGCCCAAGGATGGCCACGGGCAGAGGGTTTGGAAGCAGTCGGAGCTTCCTGGTGTTAACGAAGCAGCTCCTCCTTTGGACACGTTCCAGAGTGACCCCTTGTCCTGCTCATTAGGTGGCTGATGGAACTCTTTCCAGATGACTTCTCTGAAGGGGTTTGGTCGTTAGTTTCCATCTGCCAAGAGCAATTGGATGGGAAGGGAAATGTGAGCAGTACGCGGTTTTTATTAAATAATGAAAGGTGCTAGAAAGCACAAATTGGGAGGTGCTAGGAGACTTTCAGCCTTCAGGATCCCATTGTTTTGGATCCTGTTTTCCTTCCTTGCAGAGTTCCTGCACTTCACAACTCTGCTGAGCAGTTTGAGTCATCCCACCGTGGTCCAGATGTGTGCTTTTAAGTACAACTGGCACTGAGGTTACACATACCTAACTGGATTGGTATGTTTGCTCCAGGGATTTTTGCACCTGTGTATGCTGGAAAGAATTCCTGTAAAATACCTGTACAGAGCCCCCAAGCATAATTTGGGCTGAGTTCATCGAGTGGGATGCAAAACCCCTGGGCTGTGCACAGACATTTTACCTTCTTCATTTTAAGTCTCCGGGTGAGATTGTGGAAGTGTTCCACAGTTGTGCTCCTGGGGCCAGGGAAGGAGAGAGTAGCTGTAAATCATCTGGACTCACAGCAATGGGAGAAGTGTCACATCCTGGCTCGTTCCTGGTACCAGCCTGTCCTTTCATTAAAGAACAGGCTCCTGAGCCTCGTCACTCGACAGCTGGATGAAGGCAACAATCATTTAGGGACAACTGATCTCCTGAAGAATTTGTTCCTCCTCCAGCTTGAGGTGTGAGATTGCAGGGGATTTGTTGAACACCTGAGCAATGCTTTGGGTTTGGTGGAAGGTGGGTTGCTCAAATTTGCCATTTCCTTCGTGTTTCTGTTGCGATTTCTGTTCTGGTTTGAGGTGACAGGGGAAGGGCTCCGTGGGAGCTGTGCCACGTCTCCTGCCAGTCCAGTGTTCTGTTCCCATAAGAGCTGGAATGTCTGCTTCCTCACCTCAGCATTTAGGAAATGTTTTGGGTTGCTGCGAGACACCAGCTGCTCACGCTGTGACTTCAGTCATTGTCACTCTTGTAAAAACGTGTAGCTCAATGCTCAGTGTTTTCCTTTGGGGTAGGATTTTTAAATGCCAGTTTTCTCGGAAGTCTGTTGATCTGAATAGCTGGAGACATTTCCCTTTCTATGCTGAACTTCTGTAGCTGGAAGAAATAACTATGTGACCTTCAGGGAATAAAAGAAAAAATATTTTTCTGCTTTAAATGAGTCGGTTTGAAACCCTGTGCAAGCCCTTGGAAGGTTTGCAGGGCCAGGCTGAGGTTTCAGGTGTTGGTGCTTTGGCATCAGGGGGTTGGGAGAGCCATAAGCCACAGACTTTTTGTCTCTGGCTTTCAGCTACTTATTGGAAAATACACCAGCGTTTTTATGGATGAGTGATTTGGTTCTGAGGTGTAATTGAAAGTCAGAGCTTGCTTTTATTGCAGTGTGGTGGAAAGTCATTTTCTCCTTACAGAGTCCAGGATCCGTTGGTGAGGCTGGGGAGGAGCAGAACGTTATCAGGAGGATCACGGGGCCTTTTCTGAGCTGTCCTTCAGTGCTAAAACAAAGTGATTAATCGGCCGTACTTTCTGGAGGTCTGTGCTGGAAGCTGGGGGATTTCCTCGCCTATCACATCCCTCTTGAAGTTACAGCTTTGTTCTGGCCACAGCCTCTATTTCATGGGTACAGCTCCGGCTCCTCAGACAAGTTTCCATCCTGTGTCTCCACCCGCTTCAACTTCAAACACTTCATAAAGCTTTGGATCACTCTTAGCTTAAATATTTTCTTTTATTCTTGCATTTGTAAAGTAGGTCAGTCTTAAGTGTGACATTTTTTGTATAAAACAGCTTTTTCCAGGAGTTCTGTGGTTGATGAGTAACGGATATAAAAATTCAGTGTTTGATCATGACATTAAAACTGTAATTGATTTTGAGTGAACTGCTGTTCTGAATTCTGTAAAGAGAATGAATTATTTCTTTGGGCCTTAGGCCTTTTAGTCACCTTCCTGGGCAGCCTTATGAAAGTTACTTTCCCAGAGATAGAACACTGGCTGTCCTCTCCAAGGACAGGGATGTCACTTGGTCTAGATCATCTTTTAAGGTCCTTCCAACTGAACCCAAGTATGATATCATTTAGCAGTGTTTTGGTTGTTAATAAAGGGATATGACAACCATAAAACGATGATTTTTCATTGTTTTATAATAAACTTTTGTCTGTAGATAAAGCCTGATTGGTCTTGATTGAAACATCCTGGATTGATCGGTGTCCTTAGGCAGAGAGCAGCGATTGCTTTTCTTTGAAGCTGTCCTTTGAGATTGGTTTATCCCTTGGGGGTGTTCCTGAGGTACCACAATAGGAATTCTTCCTACTTGAGGCCTCCTGAACATCCCAAAAGCATCTGCTGGTTGCTTGGATGCTTTGGGAGAGGGCAGTTGTAGCCAGATAGGGGTCGGTCTCTTCTCCCAGGTGACAAGAGGAAGCAGCCTCAGGTTGTGCCAGGTGAGGTTTAAGTTGGATATTAGGAAAAAAAATTCAGGGAAAGGTTTGTAAAGCGTTGGAACAGGCTGTCCAGGGCAGTGGTGGAGTCACCACCCCCGGAAGTGTTCAGGAAACCTGTGGATGTGGCACCTGGGGGTGTGGGTTAGTGCTGAACGTGGTGGTGCTGAGCTGATGGTTGGACTTGATGACCTTAAAGGGCTTTTCCAGCCTTAAGGATTCTGTGGTTCCAGCTTCCAAAGATCACAGGTTGCCTTTTCCAGCCAGGGTTGTGCAGGAGGATCAGAGACAGGGACATCCAGAACAGGCCACCAAGGAAAGAGGTGTTCCATCCAGGAGCTGTAGTGCACTGCTCTGACTGCTGCGTGTGACTTTGGGCCTGTGCTCTGCCCTGCCCATCCATTTCTTCAACAGAGAAGATCCCAGTTTATGCCTTCCTGGAGCCCTTTCCAAGCTGGTTCCTCTCCTGCTTGGATTTTAGTATGTGCTGCCTTTCAGTCTGTGGTGAAGGGGTTTCTTGGAGGAAGCCCAGCCTTCCCACAGCAAATCCAAGTCCAGGAATGTCAATTTAAATTCCTCCCAATCTGTCATCCCGTTTTCTATTATGGACCAATTAGCCTGTGGCACCTCTTTATTTTTCTTAAAAAAAAAACCAACCAAACCAACAGGTTCCAAGGAATGTTCCCTTCTCCAGCTGTGGCTTTCCTGGGTTCAGAAATCCCACTTCAGCGCTGTGTGAGGAAGGTGAAGTCCAGTGTAGTGATCAGTGCTATATATTTTCTCCCCATGAAGGAGGAGGGGATTTTGGAGTGGTTCTGTAGTGCTGAAGCACAGAGGAGCCTTGGGATAATGTAAATCCTGGCGTGCCTTGGATTCAATCGCTGGCATTGTTGTTCCAGTCTCCAGATCCTGGGTCTGGCCATGGCAAAGCAGCTTTATTGAAATAGCATGTTGGTATTTAAAACAATATTAATACTATATTTGATTCATTAGATCTCCAAAGGCAGTTAAAGCGTTTCCATGTGTGCGCTGTTGGTTCTGGCGGGGGGTTCTTCACATGGTTTTATGTGGTTTCAGACAACATTTTAGCACATTCTTAAAATACCCACAAAAGCCTTTATGTAAAATCTCATAAAGGTGAACCACATAAAAATTATTTTTTTCCTGTTTCATGTCATTAGGATCAAAGTACAGTAGGTAAGAATAAATTTCCCAAAACCTTGTTTCAGTCTCTCTCTTAATTAATGTTTCATGCTCGTAGCAAGGTCGTAAAGTGGGTAATGGGGAAACTGTCTGTGCACACTGTAATGTTCTCAGTGCCTGCCACTTCATTTTGAGCAAATTCACTGATTCTGTCTATGGAGAAGAATGTTATATATATATATTTTTAAGCAGTCTCACTCTGAGAAGGGACAACAGCTGCTTCTCTCTGGCCTTTGGTTCCTACTGCCAAAGGAAGGGTCACTTAGGTTGGAGCTGAGGTTCACTGCAGGACTGGAATTCCCATTAACTGCATTAACCAAAATCCATTTGTGAATTCCCCAGGGGATATAAAAACGGTGTTTGTTGGTTTGTTAGGTTGAAGTTGCCTGCTGGAAGCCTGGCTTTAGTGTGGCTGGGCAGCAAAGGGCTTTGCTTTTTCAGTGCTGTGTTATCAGAGGTTGACAAGTGCCACAGGACAGGGGGTGCTGAACTGCCTGGGCTGAGCTTGGTGAGGAGAGGCAGAGCCACCCATTACAAATAAAAGGCTGTGGTGAGTTGATAGGAAGTTGTTTACCCCTCTGAAGTCAGCATTGGTTTGGATACAGGCTTGGATGTCTGCAGTTGAAGGGAAGTGGGGGCTCTTTGGTGGCTCTGCCCTTTTGAAACAATGTATTGGGCTGGTCTGTGGGGGCAGAGAATGTGCTGAAAGTGTTGAAAGTGTCACTGGCATCACTTCCCAGTATCTTTTCTCCTGACTGTTGGCAAGGGTGGGTTAGTGTGCTTGAATCCACAGTGCTTTGACGTAGTACATGAACTCCAAACTGCACAGTCAATTGACTTGAAGCACCATTCCCAACAGGAAGGCTCGTGGGTAGAAAGGAGGGGAGCACAGAGGTGCGAAGGTTCGATAATTTTTTCATGTTGGCCGTGAGGAATAATTTCCTCTCTTGCAGGAGAGGAATGCGTGGTCACTCCCAGGTGTGTGTGACAGTCAGAGTCAGAACACAGACCAGGTTAATCTGCCTGACCCTCTCGGCTCCTGGGAACTGTCAGTCCTGGCAGCTCTTCGTGTCTTTGGATGATGAGATTTTTGCCCTCCTGCAGGCAATGAAAAGTCTTGAGTACCAACATTTCGTGTTGTTGATGAATTTGCCTCTCCTCCTTTCATGTGATCCTTGTGTGCCATGGTCATCCCTGAGATCTGAGAGCTGTGTGCCATGAGAGAGTATTTATTCCCTTTTCCTTCATCCTCCCTATGGCTGTTTGGTAACTTGAGAATGGAAGGAGTGAAATGCTGTGGGTTGCAATTCCAGTTTTCTAGAAGACGAAATTACTCCTCTTGCATCTTTCTTCCAGCAGTCTTGGGTTGTTTACCATTATTTTATAAAGTGCATTTTCCATCTGCACCAGTGTCATCCAGAGGGAGTGGGGCTCCACAGATCCCATTGCTCTGTTGGTTTTCTGAGTGTACTTTCAGCAACAGACACCTGAGATTGAGGCAGTCTGGCTTATTTTCTCTTGTTTCCCATATCTGATGCTGGAATAATGAAACCTCAACAGCATCTCTGCATTTCTGAGATCCTTGGTTTCAGTTCAGCTCCCTTTGCAGTAAATCAGTGTCAACTTCACACAGACTTTTGAGGCAGCAACATAAAGTTACTTACTTGCTCCCTTTTGTCTTAATTAGTGAACTTTGCTGTAAAGGACTTCCAGACTTTGCCAATAGTGAGGGAAAAGAGGGGGGAAAAAAGACCAAATTGTAAAATAAAGCCTTACTCTCAGCCCACTCTGTAGCTTGTGCTTTTACCAGCTGTTGTAGGTAATTGGAATCAGAGGAATTGTTTGCTCAAGTCCTGTAGAAATCTGTAAATAGCTCTGGTTCTCACCAGACCTTTATTCTCCTTCAGAGAAATGTGCAGAAATGGTTTTTTGTAATTAAAGTCTCTGCGTTATGAAGTGATTTGAACTGCTGTGTTTCTGGGTCTGTAACTGGGAGAGTGTGTTGTCTTGAAAGAAGAAAATAATCTGTATTAGGACTTAGAAATTCTGCTTATTTAAGATTATTATTATTGATATCTGACTCTGGTTTGGGTCCTGCTTGCTTTTAACTTGCCTTTGGATTGCATCCTGCAGGTATTTTGAAGGTGGAGTCTCCTCTGTCTACCTCTGGGATCTGGATCATGGCTTTGCCGGGGTGATCCTCATTAAGAAAGCTGGAGATGGATCAAAGAAGATTAAGGGATGCTGGGATTCCATCCACGTGGTGGAGGTTCAGGTACAGCCTCTGGGGCAGCTGATACACCCAAGTGAAAACAAAACCCAGACAATTAAGGAGCACAGGTGTTCCACTGAACAATGCAATATTGTGTCAGGGCTGTAAACTTCTTTCCCCTGTTAATTTTTGAAAATGCCCCGAAGCAATTTGGATAGAGATAAGTCAGGGTTGTAATCAAAAAGAATCCCAGAAGAATTGAAAGTATGTTACTTTCTGTGCATGTGATCCCGAGATGTGGGGTTTTTTTTAACATAAAGGGCTACAGATAAATATCACTAATTAGGTAATAAAAACAAGGTAATAGGAGGGTAAATTGCTCTAACTAGATTTGCTTTGGAAAATTAGAGAAAATTAGAGGAATGTGCACGCTTAGAATCGTCTTTAAGAGATGGTGCTGTCTGATGGGCTTAGACTTACCTGTCCTGTTGCTTGTGGGGTCTGCCAGGCCAGCCTCCATTTAGCTTTAGCAGGGATTTTAACCTTCTGTCTCTGTCCCTTTTGGTTCCCTTCCACTTGCAGGAGAAGTCCAGTGGCCGCACTGCCCATTACAAGCTGACCTCCACAGTGATGCTGTGGCTGCAGACCAATAAAACTGGCTCTGGTACCATGAACCTGGGGGGGAGCCTCACCAGACAGGTATGGCTGTGTCCTGCAGGGTGCTGGCAGAGCCAGGCAGCCCTTCCCTCACTTCCACACCCAGCAGCCCCAGTCAGGCACAAAAAGTTGGTTTTGTGAGGTGTTGTATAAACATCTCTTCTCCTGCTGTTCTGCAGCCCAGTGAAAGGGTGAGTGCAGTGTGTAATTACCAGAAAGCCCCTTGAACTGTGCTCGACACAGTGGAGCTTGCAATTAAAAATACAGAACATTCAGCAGGAGTTTAGGCTTTATTGTTAGTCTCAGTTTGTCTTTAGGTATTCCTGAATTTTTATTCTTCTGTGCATGTTGCAGATATTTTTATCTGGAAGATTTGCCCACTTTCTTACTGGAAGATTCCAATAGGATTATAAAAATACAGGATGACCTCTTTTCTTATGTCTCTCTTTTAAAAGCCAGCTAAACCACTGTGAAGAAACCTGTGTTTTGCGCTGACTGTAGGATTTTTTAAGGACATCAGTTATACAGTATCTTCCTTTAGTGTTTTCTTCCTGCAGTACCAGGACACTGATTTTTAAAAATCTCCTAAAAACATAAGATAAATCTGTCCTAAACATTTGGGCGTTTTGTGGCAGCATTAATTACTTTTGACTGCCTCCTGAGAGCTGGTTTGCACCAAGAAGGTGCCAGACTGGCTGATCTCAGCAGTGCTGCTGAGTCCCTGACAGGCAGGATCTGCTGAACTGGACTTCCTTGGATCAGGGTGCTCCTGCCCCACCACCTGCCAAAGGCTTCTGTCTCCCTGCTGATGAATTGGGGTTGCTTTGGGCTGTGGAAGTCAGTGACTCGAGCAGAGTAATAAACTCTGGAGGACAGGAGGCACATTGTAAGGTCATGAGTGACTGGAGAGATTGGCAGCAGCTGAAACTCCTTTATGAGCCTTCCCAGGGCAGACTGGGGCTTTCCATACAAAGGACAATGCAGACTCTGTTAAAAACCTCATGGTTTTGTACAGGTTTGAGCCAGGTAAAGGCAAGGAGGGTCTGGGATTGCAGAGAGGGACTGAAATTGAGTTAGTCTTGCACAGCTTGCCCCAGCCTGGGTGATTTTTCTTTCCACATTGTTGACCTTGAAGAAGCTGATGGAAAAGCAACTGAAGGAAAAAGGCATCTGGAGACAGTTTTGAGCCTTTTTTTTTTGACTCTTTTTGTAGTAATTACACCCGAGTTATGGTGACCCGGACAAATATTTAATCACAGGCCTTGCTAATCCTGTAAATCAGAGCTGTGAAGTGCAGGCCAAGGGCTTGACTCTGGCCATGGCCTCTGGAGCTCAAGCTGTGCCAAGGAAAACAAGGGCCTGCGGAGAATGGGTGTCCTCAGTACACCTTGGCCTGGGCTGCTGGGCCTTGTTTGGTTTGACTTTCCCTCTCAAAGCTTCGGTGGGGAGATTCATGCTTCTGTCATCATTTTAACAGCAGAACATTGGATTCAGATGTGGTGCATGAAGCCAGGGCCTGGTTCCAATGTCAGTAACGGCGCAGCAGCGCCGGGGTGAGGATTCACAGCTCCTGCACAAACAGGGGAACCTGGGGGGCACATTCCAGCAGAAAGCTGCAGTCTCCACACTGCCTCGAGGTGTTCTGTGTGAGGAGGAGCTGTTTGTCCCCAGCTGGAAATTCACCTGCAGCTGGACTAAACTCCTGAGTGCAAGGCTTGGACTTTGCTCAAATCCAGTTTGCCACATCACCCAAGGACTGCAAGTTTTATTTCTCCTCTTTTGATCAGCCCTTTATACAGCCTGCTGCACACTGAACCACCAGAAGTTGGTTTTAGTTACCTCTTGGATGGCATGTTACAGTTTCACCTTGGCAATATCAGGAATATTTTGAAAAAACTTTTTACATGGTAAATTTACATGGTTTTGGTCAACTCAGCATTTAAGCTACTTGACCACCTTTGATCCTAGAATGAGAGTAGCAGATGTCCTCGTGTTTGAGAGGAAGCTTTTGAAGTGTTCACAAGCTTGGTCATATCCTGGCTTACAACCTGATGGCAGAGCAGCCTCCCAGTGCTTGGAAAAGGAAGTCTGGTGAGAGCCATTACTCTGAAACCAGTTTGGCCTTGTAGCTGCAAATGGGGTATTTTTTGAGTGCTGATGGAGTGATTAACTTGGTGGCCTGGAACAGGCCAAAGGAACAGCTCAGGGAATGCCACGTGGTGGAGCTGAGCTTGGAGCTGGATGAAGGGTCTAGGAATAGCTGTTCTGTGCAGTCACTTCCTAGAGATGAGAGATTGTTGCCCTGCACCTGGCACAAACAGGGGTTTTTTATTGCCTTTATCAAGACCATTTGGGAAAACTCTGCCATTCTTGAATATCCCCAGACTCATTCCTGCAAGGCTCCGCTTGGGCTTTTCCTGAATGCTGCACTGAATTTTTGAGAATGATTTTTTTCCTCTCTCTTCAAGACACTGTGTCTGTTGCTGTGGCTGCCCCTGGATCCCTGGAAGTGTCCAAGGCCAGGCTGGACGGGGCTTGGAGCAACCTGGGATAGTGGAAGGTGTCCCTGCCCATGGCAGGGGTGGCACTGGATGGGGTGGCACTGGATGGGCTTTAAACCTTCCAACCCAAACCATTCCAGGATTCTGGGATTCTCTTGGAGTGCTCTTACAGCTGCCTTGGGGCCACGTGGTGGTACGTCCTGGGTAGATGCTGCTCAGAGGTCACATCCCTGGCCTGTGTCTGTTCTGTTTCATACACTGGCAGCTGACATCTCTCTTCCAGTGCCTTGAACTCTTTTTCCTTGGTTTTCCCAGTGCATTTTTTTGCCTGCTACAATATGAGTTGTCTCTGTTTCTAGGAGGAAACAAACATTTTACATTTCTGAGTGGACAGAGTAAGGAAAGGGGGAGACATGGAGGATTCAGCCTGTTTTGGAAAGTTGAAAATTCCCCTTGGTGTAGCTTTAATTTACTTTACCGGGTGGATTTTGGAATTTCAGGTTTTTGCATTATCAGTTCAATTACAGAATTCCAGATTCTGTCCTGATCCAGTGGAGAAAGGGGTGTATAAACACATGCAGGAGTGTGCAACACAAACCCCTGTGTGTTGTCACATACACTCCTTTATATAATTTATCTGTATTCATAATTGCTTTATGTATGTGCACGTGTTAACTTACCCTGAGAGGATGAGGTCAGTTCTTAGCCAGCTCCAGGCACACAGGATCCATGGGTTGTAATTCTGGCCTGAAAACTTAGGGAGAGTTAAAGCTGAAGTGACATCTTCACACTGGACACTTCATTAGGTCCTGGCTGCAGCAGTGCCTCTGTAGGGCAGAGACTCTCCCTTGCCCAGTTTGGCTGTAATTTTTAGGAATAAATGTTGTTCTACATGAATACTGCCAGAAAGGACGCAGGGAGCAAGGCTTGCAGGGAAATGAAACGTGCCAGCAGCTTTTCGATTACCTTGCACGTTCTCTGGGGACTGCAGGTACCTCCCACCCCTCCTGATTGAAGGCAGATGTTTGGCAGATGATTTCCCTGGCACATTTCGGGGTCCCGTCCCCTTTGTGTACATTGGAATCACTTGTGTCGTTCGCCACGGCTCCGAACGGCTTTGGCTGCATTTTGAGGTTTCATTAGGCTGCACTTTTATTTAAGGTAAGAGCAGCTGTGTGATCCTGTTTCACTTGATGCAAAGGAGATGTAAAAGCTCCCCATTTCCTGGCAAACAGTCAGCACTGTACTTTGCTGGATGGGCTTCTGCAGCCCCCTCCTCCCAAGCAGGACGAACAGGTGCCTTCCCGAGCTGTCCTCGTGCACAAAGAATCTGTGTGTGTGTTTCCTGAGCCAGGATGAGCCCTGAGGAAGTGAGTTTGCTGAGAAAGAAGTTGGGTCCAAACCTTTAGTTTATTTACATTTGGAGATGTGGGAAGGGGAGGATGTAAAGTCATAGGGAAGTGAGGCCTGAGATTTGGGATTAAAGTAGCACAGACATGTTGATTTTTGAACTTGGAACACTCTCTAGCGAGGGCAGAAGGTTTTGCAGAGCTGGATGAAGGCTGGGCTGTGCAAACAGAGCAATCCCTGCGAGCCGGAAGAGCTGCTCTGGGCTCTGCTGCTGCTCAGTGAAACCCCAGCAGAGCCATTCTGCCATTTATCATCACAGGGAGATCCCTGTGCTGGGCAATTAGGAGACTCATCCATTTCCATCAAGGGCAGCTTTCAATGGAAAGGCCCATCCCACCAACTTCCAGATGTTGCAGCTTTGTTTTTCCACCCGTGGGATCTTCTTGTGATCCTTGAGCTCCCCCTTGGCAGTTGCCCGGTGTCCTGGAGTCTCTCTAATCACCAGCTGAGCAGTGTTTGGGTGTGGGGACAGCAGGGATGTGCTGACAGGGGTTGTCTGGGGAATTATTTCTGCCTCACTTTCCTATCATGAGGATGGGGAGACCCTGGCACCTCTCAGGCTGCCCAGAGAAGCTGTGGCTGCCCCTGGATCCCTGGAAGTGTCCGAGGCCAGGCTGGATGGGGCTTGGAGCCACCTGGGATAGTGGAAGGTGTCCCTGCCTGTGGCAGGGGTGGAATGGGAGGGGCTTTGAGGTCCCATATGGATTTCACAGAGGTTCAGTTCTGTAAGAGTTTAGAAAAAGGGAGTAGAGGAGTTGAGAAGGTCTGGAAAGTGGCAGGTAAAGGTCGTGTAGCATCCCCAGGTTTGCCCATGGATTTGGCTGGGCACTTTGGCAAAGGAAATGGGATGTGTTTGGTTACATTGGTGAGAGCAAATCTCTGTGAAGGGATGGGGTCAGGTCTGAGCTGATTCCTGCAACACTGCAAGCCCTGCAGAGATCACAGCCTCCATTTACCTGGTTATAGTTTGAAATATGTGCTAGAGACTGGCCAAATTTTGCTTTACTGTTATCCAAATAATTCCCCATATTTTCCACCTGGAGCCTTCAGCCTGCCCACTGCCTGTGGCTTTGGGAGCCCTTGGCACAAGTTGCTGTTTGTGTTTCATTAAAGGGATTTTCACTTTGCTCCGTGGCCAGAGCAGCTGTGGGTGTTGTTGGCTTTACAGAGCAAAATGGAGGATGAGTTCCTTTCTACCTTTCCTGGTATTTTCAGACACTTCCATGATGAAACAAAGTGTTTATCCAGCTTAAATGTCTCTCTTGGTATTATTCCTCCAAATAATGTTTACAGAAAGCCCAGACAGCTGCTTTATTCCGTGCAGGAAACATCCAGAGTGACCAGCCAGCCCTCGAGATATCCCAGAGGAGTGAGTTTCCCTGTGAGTCAGACTCGGAGCAGATGGCTGGGGGAGCCAGGCAGGGGAGCCAGGCCCTGGATCTGCAGCGGGAGAGCTGGGACTGGGCCGGGACTTTGCTCAGCCTGGGGTTTGGCTGAGCCCAGCAGACAGGCAGGGAGTGACAGGGGGGAGATGAGCTGCTCCTTAACATCACCCTGCAGAGGGAATTTCCCCTCAAAGCAAATCAACCCCTTTATTTAAGCAGCAAAAGTCCTGCTGCTGCCTGAGCCTGTGCAGTGCCAGCCACCGGAAGGAACCTTTAAAAACCCCAACAACTCAACAAAACCCAACTGTTTGTAGGACATGGCTGATCCCGACTCTGCACTCCATTAAACAGCCTCTCGTAACATCTGGCCTTCCAGAGCACATAAAAATGTTTTCCTTCTGGCAGCGGTTTTTATGGAGATGTAATAATACACGTTTCTCAAAAAAAATAATTCTGTTTTCAGATTCTGCTTCTTACCATGGAGCTGGGCCTGTGCAGGTGTGGAGGAGACACAGCAGGGAGCCTGTGGCAGTAACTGCCCCACTGCCAGCTCCCAGATGCCCCAGATTTGGGCAATTTGCTGCTGGTTCCCAAACTGCCCATGATGTGTGTGTGTGTGTGTTTGTGTAGTTCAGGTTTACACTGTCCCTGCAGCTGGATCCCTTCTCCAGGCAGCGTCTCCATTCCATGTAAACAGTCTAAAGGCAAAATTAAATGTCCTGCTGCTCTTTCTCCCCCTCTTCCAGGTTATCTTTTGCCTTCGGGGGTCCAACTAAATTACACGCTTCCCCAAGCCTGTTACAGACTTGGCTTATTAGCAGAAACCTGTAGCTGGCCCAGATTTTTAAACTCTGCCCTGAGGGAGGGATAGGAACAGATGGGTAAGAGAATTCAGTGGGATTAGTAAAACCCTTTGAAGACTGTTCTTCCCACTACATTTGTCTCCCAGTTTTGTTTTCATGCTGTCTCAGCAAATCTTGATGAGGTTCCTGAGTCTCATGTTCGTTGTTCAACAGCTTGGCTGTGTCTTGGCCACAATTTTCACCTGAAGAACTGGGGAGGATGGACTTTCCCTTAGCACAGACCATGGAAGGCCATGGGATGGATGTTCCATGAGGCACAGTCAGATGGAATCAAGCGAGTGTTGCAGCTGCAGTTCCAGCTCCCAGTTCTGATGTTGGGGTGAAAGATCTCACCTGGCTCGGGGACCTGTGTCCTGTTCAGGTCCTGCACTGAGGGCATTGGGGTCATTGTACGCTTGAGTTGTTCCAGCTCTGAGTTTCTCCTGCAGAAGACACTTGGCTGTCCCTCAGTGGGGAGGCAGTGGCTGTTGTGGGGCCTGTCTGCAGCAGGGGTTGTTTTGATTCCTGGTTTTTATCCCGCCACATCTCCGTTACCAACATGTGCCTGTGGCAAGTGCTGGGAGTTCCTCAGCACATTCTCCTCTGTTTGCACACTGGAGGAGCTGGTGAGACCCTTCTCCCACCCCTCCTGGACGCTGCCCTGCCCTCAGATTCCCTGTGATGGATGGATCTGTGCTTTCCTTTGCAGATGGAGAAGGATGAGACTGTGAGTGACTCCTCTCCGCACATAGCCAATATCGGGCGCTTGGTAGAGGTGAGTGCAGGTTCTTCTTCCCAGATTTGGTCCCATCCCTCAGAATTTTGTTCCTTTTTCTTTACAGACAGTTTTTTCATTCCTGTTGTTGCTCGGTGTGTGATGGCTCAGTGCTCTCCTTCCATCACTTCCAGCTGTTTGTGGGTACAAAGCCACCCCTCTGCCCTTTGTGCCCTGCTCAGCTCTGCTGTGACTTCCTGGGAAATGGGTGTTCCTTTCCTGAGCACTAATTAACAATGTCCTAGCCCCATATTTGCTTCTGCAGCCACTTTTGGGGAGAATTATTTCAAGTCAGGTTGCTACACACCGCTGTCCCTTGGGCTGGAAGTTCAGGGTGTATCAAATGCTTATGAAATCCCCTGGGATTGGGTTTAGAGTTGGATTTTGTGGCAGCTCAGTCCTGACAGTTCAGCACGAGGAGTGGAGCTGCTCAGAAGGTGCAGCACCACTTTGCTGTTTCACTGCTCTGTCCTGAGTGAAGGTGTTCCAGACTTCCTTGATTGTTATAACCAAGAAAGGAGGAAATTCTCAACTATGATGCATTTTTAAGTGAACTGGGAAATTATAGAAAGGCAGCTACTTCTCTTTTGATCCCTTTTAAAAGTTTTTTCTTGAGTTGAAAGAAATGTAATGGAAAAAGCTGCTTTGTTACAAGATCTCTCTCAGAGCTCTGTCATGCAGCTTTAAAGACTAATTCAAAAATCCAAAGTCACCCCTCAGCACAGAACCGGGGACTGTTGGTTATCCTGAAGGACTGACTTGGCACTTGGAGCCCGTCCAGTGCGTGGGAAGGTTGGGGCGAGATGCCTTTTCCTTCTCTGCAGAACACGGAATGCTGGAGAGAAGCTGCCCTCTCGTGGTGCAGAGAGGTCCCCGAGCCTGGAGAGATGGGCTGGGAGGAGAGAGCAGGAACAAAGCCTTTGACAGGGGCAGAGAGGCTGGGTCCCGGTGGGTTTGGGGGAATCTGAGCGCTGGGAATGCTCCGGCTGTTGTGGTCACAGGGACACGGG
>VZTE01004111.1:286278-308022 GCA_013397775.1 Eulacestoma nigropectus | reverse complement strand
CGCTCCCCGCGGCTGCCGCCGCCGCCCACAATAGTATTGTGACTTTTCAAATGAAAATTCTTTACTGAAAGCCAGACATTGAAAAGAGCTTAATACCAATGTTTTAAGTTAAATAAACCCTTAATTTCTAATTAATAATGTCCATTAACAATATTCATAATAAAAGCAAGACCCAAGGTGTGGGACCAGTCTAGAATGCAATCTTTGGGAATTTTGTCTCTTAATGTATCCTCAGGCCATGTTTATAGATTTTTAGGTCCTCAGCTAGTTTAATGTTCCACAGAAGTTGGTGGAAAAAAGCATGATGATGATTCTGTGAAGGTAATTCTACCTTTGGCTCTTGTTATTTAAAGAAAACTTTAAAAAGTGAGGGAAGCAATGAATGATTTATTTTGGTTTTTTTAATAATCCCAGGAGTTGAAGGTGTAAATCTTTTAAAGGGAAAGCATCCCCTCATGCAAGATGCAGGTTAAAATGAACAAAAACTTGGCAGCAATTTGAGCTCAGAGTGCTGCATATACATTTTCTGGATACAGCTGAGCAGATAAACCCAGCTCCTGCAGAAATGAATAGGAGCTGGCCCATAAGTACCTGTAAGAATACACACCGCTGCCCATGATAAAACATCTGGTTTATCATCAGCAGCAGAACCAGTAGAATTAAGTAGTTAATACTTCAAAGTGATACAAAATGTAGCTGTAAATTCAACAGAGCTTTCTGCTGGAGACCATGTAAGGACACCATAATAACAGCAAATTGATTCACCTAAACCTTTGCTTTGCACTTGCTGTAAGATAGGATTTTCAGTAAACTACTCCAGCTCTCCTCTGTGTTAATAATAACTACCTCACTGGCTGTTGAATGAGCCACACTTACAGACACAAGAAAAAAGAGAAGTGCTGCAGACATGAAGGAATGTATTCCTTGTTGGAGCTCCCATTTGTTGCAGCTTTATAAAGATATAGAATTTGGGTCAATTTAATACAGCAGATCCATGTAGTGCCTTAATACTCTTGCTTTTCTCCTTTACAGCCTGATGAGATGTAAGTGATTGAAAAACTACTCCATTAAAACTAAGTAAATGCATTTCCGCCTGGCTTTACTCTCTCATCTCCCTAAAATGACCCTGACTGGTTTCAGTCTCATGGCAGAATTAACTGTGCAGACTTTATGAAGCTCATTGCACCACTACCATGCATAACCACTACTGTGGTTAACGAGAAGAGTGTCTTTTTGCACAGTCCCCTCCATAAGGATGGTATGTCACTTGTATAATAGCTCCAGACTTACAGGAGACCTGTGACAAGGTCTCTTCCCAAAGGCAACAAGCACAAGGATCCTCCACACCAGCTGCCTGACGGAGTTCAAGAAGTTTAGACTATGGTTTCAGACACATGGTGTGATTTTTGGGGGTGTCCAGTGCAGAGCCAGGAGAATGGTTGTGTTTGATGGTCCCTGTAGGACCCCTCTAATTTAGGATATTCTATGGATCCATCTATGTTTCCATCTGAGCCCCTACACTTGCACACATACACAATCCATGCACACGCATACAGTGTTCTCTTCCTACCAGATGCCATTGCACACAGGCTTCTGCCCATCTTCCACAGGGATTTGCAAATGAAGACAGAATTTTTTTTTTTTTTTACTTTCATGACACTCCTTAGCCACCCTTCCCTGTTTGGACAGGCCACTGCCTTAGCAATGGTACAATTAGGATTTTATGCCAGCAGATGATTTCCCTGTTTCAGGTCTTGCTGGTCACTTCTGAGCCATTCCTGCAGCACTCAATTCCTTGATGAGCTGTGAGTGGAGCAGTTGCAATCTAGCTTATAACTGTGATCAAAGTTGCAGCATTTCTAAGGCTTTACAGATTTCACACAAATATTGATAGATGTAAAAATAAAATCAAAAAAGCTGAACTGTAAGCTTCACATTTCATGAGGTTTTTCTTCTACTAATAAAACCACTTAACTGCATATGAAAGAAGGTAAATTCCTTTCCTCAGAAATGGCCTTTTTTGGGTCTCAAAACCCCTAAATGCATTAGATGGAAGATTGAAAAAAAAAAAAAAATATGCAGAAATCTCAGTCTTTGCTGCAAAATATTGCCCTAAGGTAAAACTGATCCACTCTGCTGTCACAGAAGCCAGGACAGGTCAGACACTAATTCTCCAGGTATGAGGAAGATGGAGATTGCTGTGACAACATTCACAACATGCTCAGTTTTGTCTTTATATAGTTTATTATTTCTCTTTGTGTCATGCACTGCAATCTTTTTTTAAAATGGGGCACCTATATCATGCAGAATCTGCTCCCTTGGGAGTAAGACCACCAGACCTCATCATCTGCATTCTCCAGTCCATAACTGCAGTCAAAAGGCAAAGCAAGGCAGGATGAGAGGGAGGAGACTTTTTTTTGTACCTCTGTCAGTTATAATAAAATGTGATCCGTCTTTCCTCACTCCTGGGTCATAACAAGGTGCTTGTAGATCTCCATCTTTCCACTTTCTGCTGCAGAGGGCACTGGCTTCACAGCCATGAATCAGGAAGGGCGCAGGGCTTGACTCCTTCTACCCTCCTGCCATACCTCTCCTGTAATTCAGATCAATCACTTCAAGTGTCCATAGGACCAGTTTGCTGCTCCAGATGCTGCCAAAGCAAATGAGTCATGGGCAAAATTAAGGACATTTGCTCACAGGTTTGTATGATGAGCATGACACCATATGGTGTGGGATGTCCCTTGGGCCAGTCGGGGTCAGCTGTCCCAGCTGTGTCCCCTCCCAGCTCCTTGTGCACTCCCAGCCTCCTCTCTCCTGGGGTGGGGTGAGGAGCAGGAAAGCCTTTGGCTTCACTCTGCAATAACAAAACCATCCCTGTGTTATCAGCAATGTTTTGGTCGCAAATCTAAAACATAGCCCATCCCAGCTACTATGAACAACATTAAGTTATCCCATCCAAAAACAGCGCACCCTTTTTTCAGATATAAAGGGAGGAGCTTTGTGAAAATACCACTGTGTACCTGATGTCCCCTGTCTCTCCTAAAGCTCTAAACTTCAAACAGACTATTTGGATTTCCCTAGATCAGTCTGAACTATGAATTTCAGGTGGGGCAAATAAAACACCCTTAATTACAACATTTTCTTTGTAAAGGATTGTCCTAGTGTGATAAACACATATTGTGGTGTTGGCTTTTCACAAATATTGGGGTGGATGCCAAGTGGTGTGCATTATGAGGTTGACTTTGTGGGAGTGGTTTTGCTGTTATGAAGGGAGGAACTGGGTGTTGACTTTCAGTGGGGCTTAGAGCTATTTTTAACACAAATGTGTTGTGATAGGAGAGTTATTGTAATTGGATAACATCTAACCAATGAGGGAATCAAAAGCTTTTGAATGTATCAAAAAGTAACAAGTGCCCTCCACGAAGAAGACTGCTCATGCTCTAAAATGGCAGGATGGAGGAGGAGCCATGTTAACTAGTTCAACAAAATGTTTTAGTATGAATAACAGTTTATAAATATGTATTTGGCTGATGCAATGCCCAGGGTATATAACGAGGTAGCTAATGTTAACCAGTGTCCCTCTGGCTGTGGCTATGCACCCAGCGCTGTTACTTTTGCTTTGTTGACTTTGTCCTTTTTTAATTAGTGAGTTCTGTTTCTCACACTTAGGTTACAATGTAAGATGTAACCAAAAGTATGTATTCTATCACCATCTGTTAAAACCAGGTGGGGCAACGTTCTTTATCTCTTCCATGACACATCTCTGATAACTCCCGCCAGAGGGATATCTTCTGTTAATGGGCCATCGAGCCTCACTGCATGACTCATAAAATTACATCATCCCACTGTGAGGTGCTCCACCCAGGGGGAGGAACCAAGCATTCCTATCTGGATATAATCTGAGGTTTGGAACACCACAGTCAGCTCGTGCCTACTGGGTTTCCAGAGGACAGGAGCTACGTAACTGCTACTGGACCTTCAGAGGATGACCAGATCCTTCTACAGGATCATCGCTTCAACAGAACCACATCCATCACTTCAGGAGGACTGCAGCCACCATTTAACCGGACTGCTACCACCACCCTGACTGACAGGGTGTCAGGTTGTATTCTGACTCTGTCAGTGTTTCTGTACGACTTCATTTATTTTTAGTTTTCCTATTAAATTGTAGTTCTGATTTCAAGTCTCTCACTGGTTTCCTTTCAAACTAGTACAATAATTTACCAACTTGTTTAGATGGCAAACAATGGCTCAGCTCCTAAAAACAACCCTATGACCCTTTCATTCGTGACCCAGATCTGCTGACATAATCAGTATTGACAAAGAAATAGGTATTTTGTATGTCCACAGATGCTGGAATCAAGCCTCAATTCCAATTAGATTTAATTTTTTTTGTTTTCTCATCTCACCTGGCAGACTGAGTATACTGACTGAAGCGAACTTTTAGAAAGGTGAGGAACATAGCTGGTTTTGTCATACTCACCAGTCAACCAGCATTCCATGCCATTTATTAATGTTAATCTGGCATGTCCATACCCAGATGTGAATTTCTGAAAATTCATATGTCCTGGCAATGCTTCTTCCAGATTCCTCAGCTAAGCTGCTGGAAATAGTAGGGGAAATACATGCCATAAATTAAATTGCAGTGAATACTAGGCCAGGTCTATCAGAATATTTATGAAGCACAAGGATGTTCAATAGTTTTCGGGGTTTATATATATTACCACTGAATCCAACATTCTGGATTCAAACATAAGCATGGGTTGTGTGTTATCACAGCCAAGGAGATAATGACTCCAACTGGAAACATGAAATCAGCTCACAGGGCCAGATGCTCAGCTGCAGCAAAGTAAGGTCTCTCCGAATGACAGAGTTATGCTGTTCAGTATTTCAGGACTTTATTGTTTGTTAGGATAACTTGATAACTGCAAGTGTCTCTGGGCAGCTGGCATAAATTACAGCAGTTTCAACCTTCATAAGATCTGTCTTACGATGTAGTTTTTCTCTAGCTCACTGTACAAATGCACTGCAACTGAACAGACATAAACAGGAGTTTATCCTGCTTCCCGTTTTGCCAATGATAAAACTTTCCTCTCACAAACCTTCATCTCACACCCTGGGTAACTGATATAGCTAGAGGTAGCAATGGAAGCAGAAAATCTGTTTATTGTCTAGTTCCAGGAAGAGTTTGCAAAACCAGCATTGTAAAGAAAATTAAAAGCAGCAACAAAAAAAAAAAACACCCCAGGTTTTAACTTGTAAACTGAGCACATCTCATATGTAATTAGGGACTGAAAATAAATTAACTTTATAACCTAAGGGTGACATTCTTAAAGATTATAAATCTGCCTGAGATCTGTTGAAAAGATGAAAACTATCCCAGTAGAACAGATGAATCTTTTCCTCCCTTTTACATGAAATATTTAAAAACAGGAACACACTGTTTTGGGAAAAGGTTGATCAGCAAGCTAACAGTTCTTCCATTCTCTTAATTTCCTGCTCAAAATCCTAATCTAGAAGAGTATGAATTCACAAAGGTGTGTGTTTTATGTGGTTATGAAATTAATATTGCATCCTGACTCCCTGAATACCATCCACTTGCTTACTTTTTTTCAATATAATAGGAAATTACAAGCCCTGAGCAAGTCATGACTCTCTGATGATTATGAATTAGCTGACCTCAGGCCACAGAGAGAGGCAGCACATTCTACCAGACCACAAGGTCTTTTAGTCAACAGAAGTATTGTCATATTCTGATCATTTGCTGGACATTTCTGGTAGCTTAGGAGTCAGATGTTTCATCTTTCCAAAAGAGAGATGTTCACCTAAGGAAAAAAGAGCACACCTCTTCCTACACTTAGCGAAGCAATGTTTTTTGCTAGAGGCTATCCATGCAATCAGAGCTTTTTTTTCCTCCTCTGCTGACTGACATAATACTTTCTAATGCAGGAAATATTAAGACAGCCCATTTCAAGTATAATGGAGCATGGATTAAATCAAATACTGAGTGTTCCACCGTATAAATTCCTGTCTGCTTCCAGAAGACAAGTAAGGAACTGCCAACATTTCCCTGAATCCCTACAGGGAATGCAAAGCAGCAGCAACAACATCTCCAAAGGAGAAGGAAATATCTCCATCCTCCCCTCCTTTCTACTGCTTCTTCTAACTGCTTCTTCTTAATGTTTCTACGACTTACACCTTTAACCCATCCAAAACAGCTCTTTCCCTACAAGATCCTCCCTCCAGAGTTTAGAAGCAACTAAAGAAATAAAACCTGAGTCTGAAGCAGCCCTGCAGGTTTAACCCACTTAGAGGACTAAAATTTACCCCCTCTCCATCTACTCATATTTTATTAATCTCAGTTAATTAATGTGTTTCTGTGTTTCGCAGACCAGGCTGCAGCAGCTGGCACAACCCGTGCCGTGCGTGGGAGGGATTGCCGAGGATCTGAGAGGGGCTGGGCCAGGCTGGACTGTCAGAGCCAGCACATCAAAGGCCCACCTGCCAAACCTTCCGGAGAAACGTTGGTGAACAAACACAGGGCAAAGGGGGAAAAGAGGTTATTCCTTGGCTTTGCCTTTTGTAGGGATTTCTTGGCCTTTTATAGGGGATTTAAGGAGAAATTAGTCTCCTTACTGGAGGGAAACTTGAAACGCAGCATTCATTGCAAAGAAGGTGGGGAGTAAGACTGTGAGCACTGTTCTTTCAGAAGAAAATCTTGAGAATCCCCTCATGGCCTAGGAGATGTGAAGTGGGCTGGATACGCCGCCTCCCTCCTAATTCTTCCAGACAGAGTGGAGGAGAGATTAAATTTACTGTGTGGTTGCTCTGAAAGTATGGGACACTGAGATGCCCTTAACATGTCAGAAGTTGACTATGTGGTGTATTGCAGGCAGATGCATGGAAAAGATGAATCAGTTCCACTGCAGAAGCTGTGTAATGGCAAAATACGTTTATTCTGCTTTGCTGAGTGGCCAGGAGGCTGGATGCACTGGTTCAGGGTCAGTGTCCAGCTGTTGGGGCACACAGCTGGCTGATGTCCCAGCACAGACAGAGTGTCCTGGCATTTGGCTGTAATGTGGTGTGGAGAAACATCTCATAATGGATTAATCTCCAGGGATTTCAATATAGACACCAATGAACCTGCTGGAGGACAGTATTGGAGGCTAGTAAAGAGTGGAATTTCATAAAACAGCCACGGAATTGAACTGGTTTAAACTTCCACCTTCCAAAAATCAGTAGTTTCCATCTGTTTTAGCAGTTGTCATCTTGTGCTGCTTTTATAATTGTGGCTTTGCAACTTCTTTTGAAACTCTGGTTCTCTTACTCTTTAAACTGATTTTGCAAGGTCACCAAGGGGTCTGTCTCAGGTCAAAGATACTATTGCTTCATTTTGGGCAGCACAGGAAGCACAAGGAAGTTGGAAAGAAGCAATGTTGAATATTCCTGCATTATTAAACTAAGCCAAAAAGACAATGTGGTTTCTGCAGCATAATCCCAGCCTGATTTTGCCACCACTTTAATAATTGTCCATCAATGGTGACAGGGACTGGGTGAAATTAGTTGGTTTTATCCTTCAAATTTTAAGTAGACTGCTGCCAAGGCATGAAAGCAACCATCTAATCCAGGAGAAACTGTCCCTGAGTAAAAGGCACAGCAGATAGGCCAGAAGGAAAATTAGCTGGGTCTTTTTTCCCCCTGTTTTCTGTAACAAGTTTGAAAAACAAGCCTACATGGAGAATAGTCTCAGTGAACTTCAGGTCAAGGAGATCAGGGCACAACTTCAGAACTACAAATCTGGTACATTTTGTTCATGCTCAAGACACATTAAATGTTTATCAATATGTATATGATGCCGATGGAAACAGAAAGGTAACCCTGTGGACAGTGAGTAGCTTGTACCAAAATTTTTGTGCTGCCTATTGCAAATTTCTGATGGTAATTCCGCTTCACAGAGGCATGTTAAAGACTGCGTGGAACAGAGATAGGGTTGCAAGTACCCATTTTCTAGACTTCCTGCCATCAGGTAGGACTTGGCCCTCAGGTAGGACCTTACCAGGTCACTGCCATAATGTTGGAGGGCAGAATACAAGAGATTTGAAATACCTTCTACTTTCAGAGATGAGGGTGCCCTAGAGCAAGATTGTCCATCCCTTCTCACTAGTTTATCTCTTGAGTTATCTAACTGAACCAGAGCACCCTTGTGCTTGACAGGATAGGTTGCTCTTCTTAGGGGAATAGTATTTAAACGTGTCTCCTGATAAAGAGGTTCCCACTGGCTCTCAATTACTTCCAGTCCTTCCCTTCTTTCATGTGGTATTGCAGCTACTCTGGTCAGCTTTTGCAAGCATTCATAAGACCATGCACTAAGTGGGAGCAGTGAAACGAGTAAAATCAAATTAATAAATGAGACATGGAATTGTAGCAACATTCAAATAGGAAGCAAAGTGAACTCAAGAACAATGAGAATCCAGTGCTCACTATGGCTCTTCATTGGGTCTGAAACTTTAGCTGTGGCACCTCAAGAAGGAAGTCATTCTTAATCACCTCTCCCCAAAGTGATAATGACAGCTACACCAACCCGTACCAGCTTCACGCAACTTGCTCGTCCTAAACCTATTGCAGCAAGACCCCAAGCTCAATTGAAGCTTCTTGATGGTACAGTAATTCAGCTAGTTAATGCTAATTTTAGTCAGTTGTTCCTGTGTATCCTAGAGAATGGAGTGACAATTCATTAGCCTTGGTGTGTACTTTGAAAATAGATACAAATTAAAACTCTTTTAAAATGCAAAATGTTATTTGCCTACGTGCTGCTTTCATTGAGCAAACAGAAGTTAAGGGCAAGGATGAAAGCGACTACAGTACCTAGGCTGCATAAGAATGAGATCTGAAATCTAGCTGCTGCAGTGCCAGTCCTGCCAGCCTGCCTGGCTGGAGCCCTATTCCTGGCAAGGTGGCCTTGATCGACAGTGTGCAAGGTACAGACTGAGCAATGCAATCCTCAGTGTTTCACGATAAAATTCAGATATTGATTGAATCTTTGTTGTTTGGTGTGGTGGTGCTGATCCCAGGGAACATGGATTCCTGTGTAACATGCCAGTTCTCTACCATAGTGCCTGTGATTTCATCACTCCATATCCTGGCTCTAAGAAAGATGAGAAGTGGCTTCTGCTGCATGGGAGGGATGTTACTTCAATTCCAGGAAAAGAGAGTGGTGATCCTAGTGTTGCTGGATTGCACCTCAATTCCTAGAAGTCAAAAGGAGTTGACAGCTCTGTCCCCTCATGTGTGGCACAGTGAGTGTACACTTCCAATTACTTAAATCAAAGCCCGAGAGTCCCACAAACAGGTATTAAACCAGGTTTGAGTCAAGGCACAGGCAAAACAAGTGACTGCACAAAGGTGTTCTTCTCTTACCATTGATGTTCAGGTTAGAAAAAAGGTGCTGCCAAACACCTGAAACAGCAAGAGCAAACATTTACACAAAGCCCCAGCCTGCTCTTCATCTCATCCTTTTTTTCCCAGAGAGCACACCTGATTGCAGGCAATAGCAAAGCCAGGAAAGGAAGATAAATGAGCTGTAGAATCCCTGGCATGCAGCTCATGAGGTGGGTGGAAGTTTGGAATGTGCTTGATGAGCCTCTGCGTATGGCAAGACCTATAGAAAAGAAGGCAGAAGCAGTTACCAGGGCGGGGGAATGGGGGTTTGGAGTGACAGGCTTATGTAAGAGTTACAGTGGGGATAATTTTGATGAGGAACAGAACAAAACCTAGAAATGCTGGTGGCCTCTACTTCTAAAAGAGTGCAAAGAAGTCACAAAGGGCAATAAAAAACCAGAATGAGATGTGATTCCTGGCCTGAAAATACTCTCTCATTAAGACTGTTTTCCCAGGCACTGAGAGGGAGTGTTTCCCCTATTGCCCTTCCTTAAAGGAGAAAAGCACATCGCTCAGAGGTTCAGGAAGCAATGGTACCAGAAACAAAAGGCTCTGCCACCCGAGGAAGACACAAGGCATCTTTTCCAGTTATAAATTAAATAAAATCAATTTATATACCTGAAAAAATTCTCCAGCAAGTGCCTATGCCAGAGGGAGGCAATTCCAGTGAAGCCCGGTGACTTCTTCACGGCCCATGACAAAGTAGTCTTCCAAGACACCAGTGAGGCAAGCTCACTGCCACTTGCCCCTCTTACCACAGCCCAAAGAGTTTGTGTTTTCCAGTGTACCCCTGTTTGGATATACAGCCCTTCCAGTGTCAGACAAGCTTTGGAAAAGACCAACAGAGGAGGTGCCCCGCAGCCTTCAAGTCTCGCTTGCAGCACACATTTTTCTTCTAGAAAGACAATAAGGTGTTGTGACTCACACTAGCAGAGAACACATCAGAGGACCTCTTCTTTCTCTGTTTAGGTAGGAACAATTACTCTGTAATAAAGCATAAAGAAGAATAATCTGTGATATAAATCTGGCCTACAAAGTGTGTTAGTTTAGTGTTGTACCCAAGGTAACCATCTTTGCTAAGTTTTTGCCACCAACACAACTCACAGCCTCCATCCCAGAGTGAGCTACAGCCCAAGCTGTTTGAAAGTCTGCCAGAACTTGTTCCCACCTGCCTGTGTGTGAACACGGCACGGTGAAAGCTTCCCACGCAGAGTCCACCTGAAGTTTGGGGAAACGAAGTCTGTAGTTGTGACTATTCTTTCCCGTATCTGGTCTCATTTATGAGAAAGTGAAATCTGGGAAGATGCCATGGGTAAAATGACAACATTTCATGTTTAAAAATTCTCTGAACTGTAGAAAAGCTGTAAATGGAATTGCTTACTTTTTTTCTAATCCCACCAGGGATTAGCTGATTTCTTCACACAGACTTAATTTTTGTTTAGGAGTTTTTTGAAGGAAGACGGTGAAGGAAGAGATAAAGCAAATATCTTTTATCTATCTGGTAGTTATTGGTCAGAATTCTACAAGTTCTGTTGTAGAATTTTCAGGAAGAGTAAGGGATATTCATCCCACTCACATGATCTACTCTCAGATACAGCAAGTATGAAATTTTAAAGAACAAAAATACCACATCACCATTAGAAACAATATTTGCCAATTCAAAAGAAAAACCCTTCAGTCCTGCTTAAAAGTCAGAGTCAGGACCACATCCTTAATGCTACTGTAAAGCAGAGAAGTCTCATTACAACATGATTCTTTTTAACATCCTGTTTTCGTTTCTTCCCTGTTTCGTATACATGTAGTGTCTGCTTGTTTATAATGTCAGTGAGATAGAGCTCCTCAGGGAAAAGAACATTGAAAATGCACCAAATCTGGCACATCAAATCTTCCACACACATATGCATCTAGTTAGCCCTGTGGGGCAGGAATTTTCTCATATACTGAGGACCATGAGCTGCCTCAATACTTTGAGAGGAGACTTAGAAGCCATTCTCTCACCATTCCTAAGACAATAATTCAAATTACTATTTTCTCCTCACCTCTATTCCTTCATCACAGTTTCTACCTCTGTCTGGTGGTCGTAAACCTTTTCCAAGTTCACCATGTCAGTCTCAAAAGAAAACCATTTCACTCACTAATCAGAAAAGCAGAGAAGCCAGTGGGCCTTTTTTTGAGGGGAAAACCCCTTCTTGAGCAGCTGCCCAAAGGAACAGAATCACACAGATCTTATTTATGAAAGCGATTGTTATGTGTGTGAAAATGCAGTAGTAGGGCAGCAAAACTAATTTTCCAGTTAGCACCAGTCTTCTTTCTTACTATAGATTCTACAGAAGAAAATATACTCTCATTGAAGAAATTGTTTCTCAGTGTGCAGCTAAATGCCCTGGTGCCTCTCAGGAGAAAGGAGTCTACAAGGCCTGTGAAACTGATGTAAAAATGGCATTTATAGAAGCACTTTTTACTCATGTCAACTTTGTGAGCCATTTAGTTTCACCATAAACCCTTTTTCACTGCCTTACTGGCAATTATCTAAGTAGCAGCAATGCTGTAAGTCTCTAGGATGAGGAGTAACAATCTACATGATCAAAACTCAACTCAGACATTGACCTCAGTGCCAGTTAATTCCCACTGGATGTAGGGAGAGGCAAAGCTCTGGGTGAGGCTTATACCCTCTGTCTGCACTGTAGGTCACAGAGATTTCATCTGCTAATAAGGGTTCCTTCAGAAGCTGATGAAGACCAGGGAATCAAGCCAAACAGATGCATATTTTCTTGTCCTTCTCTCACTTATTATTATTATTCTATTGGGAGCCTGCTACTTTCCCCAGACTGGTGCCTCCCTAGCCATCTCTTCTGAGGCAGGCGTAAGGGCCATGAAATTACTAATTTAAAATAAGGAAATTATCAAAGGTCCCATATGTCTCCCTCTGTCTTTCCTCCCCTGTTTTATCACAATTAGGCCTGCATCTGCCATCTCCTTCCTCTGATTTGAAAAAGGTGGAGGTTTCTCCTGGAAAGAGCTTCAAGGCATTCACTGAACACATTTCACCTCCCTGAGAGGGGCAGAGCAGTTCCTGAAACACCAGAGAAGAGTATTTAAGCTCTATCTGTGGCTGACCAAGACCTGTTAGATAAATCAGGTGTGATAGCAAAGGCCCTTTGTATTCCTAGAACATTTTCTGACCTGGACATGAAAACCTTGGACCCTTGGAAAGATCACCCTTATGACTACGTCCTGCTGGATTTTTGCAAGTCAAGTTTCCTCTACTCTCAACCGTGGTCTGTCAATTCCCTTCACCTCACTTTTGCTCACTAAGCATGGCAAAGAGGGGGAGGAACACATCAGATACCACCACTTTGATTAAGGCTCCTGATGACCAACAGGAAATTCACAAATATATCTGGTATTTGTAATGTTTCTTTATTCACTGCTGACCTTCAAGAAGCTTCTTCGTTTCTGCTGCAGTCTTTGTGTGTCCCTTCTCTTGCCACTTCTGTCCCTGTACTAAGCACGGACCCAGCAATTTACCCAGCAGTGCCTGGAATTGCTCTTCACAAAAGAAGGCTGCGTTTCACCTCGCGTAGTTTGCTTTAATCAGAGACTTCAGCGTGAAAGCCGATGTACGCCTCCGTTGAAGCTCACAGTGTGCTGGGAAACTCATTCCATTCAATTCTTTGAACATCCATTGTGGCTCCGGGCTGCGGTCAAGCATCCTTAATGAAAAGCTGTTTGTGCAATACACTGCCTGCTGATCACGAAGAACACCTCCTTGGAAAATAAACACTCTAAAGTAAAAATCCCAGGAAGCTTTCAAGTTTATAGACTCTTCCATGGTAACTGAACTTAGAAAACTACAAACGGCACCTCAAAGCAGCCAGAAGACTCAAGTAAATGATGACTGAGAAGTGTCTCTGATAAGTTTGTGTTGGGCAGTTTGTTCATTTTTCCACTTCAGAATAGTTTCCAAGGATGGTAAAAGAAAAAGGCATTTCCATTTTGCTTTCTCTCTTCTCTCGTGTCTTTTAACAACCCATATCACAACTCCCTGACTTCAAACAGGACCAGCACTGAGTTTCTCAGAGCTGTGTCACTTTCTGCAGCAGTTTCATGCATATGGGCTATTGAATTTTTCTGCTTAGCCAAGGGAAAAGGATGTGATACACACTCATCCGAGTGTACTCACTTTGAGTTTCATTGAAAGGGAAGCATTATTATATGTGCAGTGATAAGCAGAAATCTCCTCAGTCCTCTACAAGCCTTGCAATTTGCCTGGGGTGCCAGTGCTAGAACAGCTTTCTGTCACAACATCCTCAGGAAAAAACAGCATTGTGATGCATAAGGAACATGGATTTTTGGCAATCAGGTCCTGTTGAAAAGTGGGGTCTCCAGAACCCTCTCACTGGTCAAACCTTGTTCTTTCTTAACTCTCAGGTTTAACAAGAATACATTCTTTTGTCTTCAAGTCTCTCTAAGTTACCAAAGGCTTTCTTGAAGCATAAGAGGAAGTTCTTCTAATAAAACAACTTCAAAACTTGAGTCACAAGTTTCAAAATGTATGAAGAGTTGGCATCCTAAAGCTGAAAGAGAGGGCTATGAGTCAGAAAGTTCATAAACTTTTGTTCCAAGGTCTCCACTGTGAAATTTTGCCTGGAGACTGGGAAAGACTCATCCACTCCTATAAATATCTCCTCTTGCTGCCAGTACTAAGGATGTACATAAAAGGATAAATGCTCCTGAGTACTTTAAACAATAGTCTTGCATCAGAAAAAGCTGGTCAAAATGAGCAGTAATAGCTTTAACAACTGGTTTTCCTAGCCTAGGCTTCATAGCTGGTTTGTCAGATATATAATAATTTTCAAATTCTTCACTTAAATGATGCAAAATTTTTCATAAAGAGAAAAGGAGGAAGAAAGGACAGACTTTGAGAATAATATTGCCACTAAAAAAGCATGAGTGGGTCAACCTGCTACACTTTGTGAGCTGTCTGTGAGGACCCTGGCCATCGAGAGCTGGACTGCATGGAATAGCAACTGCTGCTGCACAGGGGCAAGGGGAGACACCACTATCCTTGCATCCAGCTGTGTGCCCATAGCTCCGACTGGACTGAGCGTATTTCACTCCACACCATCTTACCAAGGGCTCTGTCTTCAGCGCCTGCTTTTCTTGCTGCTTTAAAAAAAAATTTCTTTCCACAGACTTCTTTCAAACTTTTCTGGATTGGACTTGGTCTTAGTTTACACTGTCTCAGAAGTGCATATCTTACTACTTGAACAGCTGGGAGAAGGGTTTGGAGCTTTTTTTTGTTTAGATTTGCTGTTGGTTTTATTTATAATTTTACACTCCTTAGGCTTTGGGTATTTAAAATTCTGCTGTAAACTCCCTTTCGTCTTCCTTCTTGCCAACAAAAAAGAGAACTTGAATGTCAACCAGAAACAATGCAGACAGTGTATGGCTTGCTTGACTCCTTGCATGGTTTAGTTTGAAGGGAGGAAGGGAATGGTTGGACTGCAATTATCAAACTCTGGCAAGTTTTGTGTTTTGCTTTCCTCAACTCCTGAAATGTAACTTCTGAGAGAAGTAATTTAGCTGAGAGCTTTAGATCTGTAGAGCTCTTTCACTCCAAACACAAATCTCAGTATTTAATAGATTGGGTGGGGGTCGATCTGTAGAGAACTAATTGAAGGAGCTGCAAATACAGACATTCAACCCTGATTAATCAGAAGAGCAAAAAAGAACACTAATTCCATTTCCAAATCAAACTAGTTCTACCACAATTATCTCAAGTACCTCAGAGATGGTTGAGTTCATGTTTAGTCCCTCCTTCCCTTTCCTCAGGGAGGAATGGATAGCCTCATGCACAAGGAGAATTAAAATGCCTTGAGCTCTTTATTTGCCGAGTTACTTGTCTCCCTCAGTAATACAGTATTTTTAAAAGACATAGTTTGTTTTTTGGACCAGTTTTCAAAGGTGCTTAGCATACATGTTCAAGAGTGTTCAGCTCATGGAGAGTTCCAGTTTCCCTGGAAATCTACCCACTTTTTAAAATAGCTAAAAAGGAGGAGTTCTGCAAGTCTGATTTTGATAGACATTGTTTTGAACATGGGATGCTTCAGAAGTCCATATAATGATTTCTGCCTTCCTCAGCTTTCGAAATGATCTGGGTAATAGCATGTATGGGATCTCCAAAGCTAGAAAACCTAGTTTTCTTCTGGAACTAGAAAAAAGTGTCCTCTCTTGGAGATCTGTCTTGTTCCTTGAACAATTCCAATGTCTGCCTATTTCTCCAGCTGGAAGACTTTGGTACCACGTTACTGGTTTAATGTTTAATGTTTCTGACATCCGGTAAAACAATGACACAGGGTCCCTTTCTGACCACACTGTCTTCCTACATTTTCTCATTCTGGGTTCATTTCCATCCACCATCAAAATGCAGTTGTCTTTGCAGCATTCAGCAGCTGTTTGAACAAGGCTACAAACAGTACACAAAAGCTCTGGGAAAGAAGAAAAGAGCTTTCCCAGTTTGTAACTGCAACAGGAATTTCAGGCCAAAGGCAAGAAACGGACCATTGTTTTCTAGGTAGCTCTGCAAGCCAGTCTTCAAACAACCACAACTGGTCAGGACCTCTCATTTTGTATCTCAATTGAAAGACAGCGGTTCCATTTTCTAAATAGGAAGATAGTTCACCTTGATCCTGGCTTCAGCTGCTGCAGCTTTTTACCATTAAATATAATTCAAAATAGATTATCATCATGGGGAGAAGACAGAGAATGTTTGAACAAAACAAGCCATTAATTTTCTACACAGAAGAGAACTCTCATCCTGGAGACACTGCTGTGCTGTTGTCTGAAACACAATTTTCACCTGAAATTGGACAAACCATTTGGGAAGTAATTCAAGTTCCTCTAAAGGGAGGTTGTATTGCACACAGACAGTGGTGGAGTGACTCCGTGACCGGGGCTAGCTGCCCCCAGACCCCTTTGTCAGGGCTAGGCAGTCGGCCCAGGATTCAGCCTGCAGCCACGAGTTCCGCCCCTTCGGTTCTGCAGCCGCCGCTGCTGGGGCTTCGCGCGAGCGGGCAGCTGCACGCGCTCCTCAGGGCAGAGGAGGAGGTGCTGAAAACCCAAAGACCCCGGAGACGAAGAACAAACGAGGAGGGGTATCCTTCCTTGGACCACAGCAGGTTTTATTAGCCGGATCCGGGCGGAAGAGATAACTCCCGGAGAGGACCCGCGCTGAGGGTTTTAAGGTGAGGAAAACAGGGTGGAGTTTAGGGCGAGGATCAATAGGAGAGAGGGAACTGGGAGGAACCAGGGTACAGTCAACCAACGGGGTGATAACAAGGGGGAGACCGTCAGCATGCACCTATGGGGTGCCGAGCGGCTTGGAGGGTTCTTGAAGAAGAGGCATGGCTAGCTTTGGGGGCGGGGGCATGAGGCTTAAACTCGGGAACTGCCCAGAGATCCACCCTCCGATTCTGATTCGTCAGTCCAAGGGAGAGCCCTGTCCGGATTGACAAGAGGGGGTCTCTGGGGTGACCAGGAGGATGCTCTGCCAGAGCACACCCCAACAGTGGAGGGATTCAGCACCCACAACTATGTTAACTGTGTGTAATGAATTGGAAGCATCTCCTTTTAATAGGTCCTAATTGCAACACTTTTTCCCCACAGCTTGTTTGCAAACACCTCAGGTGTTCCACCTCTTTAATTCACCATCAACAAGCTTCACTTTGCTCATTCTGCTTCAGTGGCATCCCTAGCAATTTGCCCCTTTTGTCTTGCAGCTTGAACTCACTCATGATCTAAAGTCAGGAAAACATCTGCCAGGAAGACCTCCAAGAAAGTATCTGTCTCTGAACGCAACACCACCGAAAAATGAGGACTCCCACATTCAGAGTGTTATGACTGATGTGTCAGTGACTCTCTACGCATCTCATGGCATGGCCAGTGTTTTAGTACAGATGCTTATCAAACTAAAGGCCAAGTTGGGGAATGCACCAATCCTTGCCTAAGATATAGATACACACAGCTTTCCATACTCTGTATCTAGTATTAAAGCAAATAAAGGAGACTGTAAGCCCAGAGGTGATCCTTGTGAACAAGTTTGCCTAGTATTTGACCTCTCCAATGCCTCTTACTCTGGATCAGAACAGCCTCCTTCCCCACGCAAGGACAGCTGAACACCCCACCTCCACCCAGTGCGGTCACAGACTGATGGGGCTCCATGCCAGCCTCTTGTAAATAACATGCAGAGATGATGCAGAAACTCCTCCTTGCCCGCTGTAGACTGTGAAGTGACATTCCTTGGCATTCCTTTTCTGAGTTTAGTTTGGGAAACCATCCAGAACTGTCCATCAAGTACCACAGGAGTGGAGGATATAACCCAAGATTGTTGTGTAAACACAGAATATGTAAAGTAAAAACAGATTTTTATTTTGATTTACCTCAGTATCTCCAAACAATGGAAGACTAATCTGAGTTTCATTTTTCTGGATGCATGTGATCAAAACTTTTTTGTTCCCTGCAATGCTGACATAAACCCATAATTTTAAAAATCAGAATACAGTATATACAGAGTGATAGATGAACTTCTACTACAGTATTGCTTGCAATTTGCTCCTAAAAAAATTTCCGGGGTTATTTTGCCCTCTGAATATCAATCAAGCCCAGGAGGAGAAAAAGGAAAGAGGATGGATGAGGGAGCAGTTGGAGTAACGAGCCTTTCTACTGTAATCTCAATAACAGATGAGATTGCATCTGCTCCGTTGCTGGATCCTAAGCAGGCATAGGGAAAGGACAGCTCCTATAGAGTCAAGCATAAACACTGGGTTTGTGCACATGAAGACAGCAATAGGGTAGAAGGCAGCATGTGAAAGACAAATTTTAACATCTAGCTTTAGATCTGTCTTGGATTTCAGAAACACGTTAAATATAAACTTACTGAAATGCTTTCAGCCCAGCCCTGGCTACAGTTCAATATGCTTTCCATTAACTGCTTGGCTGTAAAGATTTTTTTCCCAAACCACCTTAATCATTTTTAATTTACGACAAGGTATCTTTAGTGAAGTTAATTATAAAATAATGAGCAGTCTTTTTGTGGCTTAGGAAAGGGTTTATTTTGGTTTAGGTTAAACCAGCATGGAACAGATTCAAACTCTATTGAAATAAGACGTTATTTAATCAGAACAGACACCTACACTGGGGTTCATACAGACATAATTAAAAAGAGCTGTACATGGGTACAGTCTCATGTGCTCCAAGCATCTGTGTTGTATTGATCTAACAACAGCAGCACAAAATGATACAGCTTGAAACATGGAGAGGCACAATGCTTATTAAAAAGCTACTTAAAGCAGTGAGTCTGATTGCCTGGGAGGAAATTAGTCTGTGTGGTTTTTTTTAAATTACCCCTTATCTCCAAAATTATTATGAACACCAACCTAGGTGAAGCACAACTGCACTTGAGCACCCCTCGTGGACTAGAGCCAGGTGACAGAACAGACACACAGAAGGACAGCTGAGTGCTGTGGAAGTGGTAGTGTCCCCATCATCACTCAGCTAAACACAGAGTGATGTGAAAATGCTCTCCTTTCTCCCCCCATCACACCTCCCACAGCTTCATTCTATTGAATTATATTGTATTATGTCTCCCAGACACCTGAACAAGAATTAGTGCTGCCTCATTGCACCTACATGCTTAGCCAGGCCATCTCAGTATTTCCAAGGTCAGTGTCTCCACTCTTCTAAGGTTGTTGGTCCTTTGGTTTGTCTTTAGAGAAGCAGGGGAGATAAACTTCCAAAGCGGAGATAAAGGACAAAAACCAGAAAAATCGAAATACATGTCATTTTTGTATAATACAAAAGAAGGAGGTCAGTTAACCTTGGCTGAAATGCACTGCCACTGTTCACATTAAAAAAAAAAAAAAAACAACAACAACAAAAACCAAATAAAAACCCTCCACCTTATATTTGGTGGTGGTGGATTTGTTGGGCTTTTTTTCTTTTATCCACCATGCAGACAAGGACACCTGCTAGAGAGACTTTTTCTTCCCAAAGGCAGTGACTTTGTAATTTTAGCCTGAGTAAGCTACTGCTGTCTCACCCCATTCATTTGCACAACCACCTCTATCCTCACAGCAATAATGAGCTGCAACTTACCTGCTGGTAGGTGATGAAACAACTTGGATTTGTGCATTGAGCAGAAACTGATTTTCTTTTTTATGTTTCTTTCCCCTACCCCATCCTATGCAGACAAAACTGCACTCTGGTTCACCAGCCGAATGCCCTTCATGGTTGGTATACAAAATCACAATGTTAGCCCTGCTATTCTTGCTGTCTTCTGCTTTTAGCCTTGCAAAAATCCACAGGAGCTGCATCATCTTGAGCTGGTCATTGAGTGGTGGTGGAAATCATTTGCCATGACGTCTTTAAAACATTTGATAGTTGTTCACTGGTTGGATGTCTGGTGTTTGCTACTGTGGTGAGTTGATGCTAGCGAGCAATCCAGTCACTCACTCACTTCCTTCCCCTCCAGCAGGACACAAGGGAGAGGATCTGAAATACAAAAGCTGAAAACTTAAGGAATCAGACAGTTTGGTAAGTGAAACAGAGCTGTGCTCAAACAAGGCAAAACAAGAAAAGCATTCATTACTTCCCATGGAGTGGCAGATGTCCAACCACTTGCTAGTAAGCAGGGCTTCATCACATGCGATGGATACTTGGGAAGACAAGTATCATAATCATAAGTATTCCCATCTTTCTTCTTATTTCCCCCAGCTTTTATTGCTGATCATGATGCCATATGGTCTGGAATATCCTTTGGATCAGTCAGGGTCAGCTGTCCTGGCTGTGTCCCTTCCCAACTCCTTATTCCCCTCCAGCCTTCTCACTGGTGGGATAGAGTGAGGAGCAGAAAAGGCCTTGGTTCTGTGTGAGCTCTGCTGAGCAGTAATGAAAACATCCCTGTGTTACCAACACTGTTTTGGTCACAAATCAAAACAAGGCTGCCATCCCAGCCAGACCCAGTACAACAACTGTGTTTGTATCTGTTTCCTTTCCTTTTTTCTTTCTGCCTGTTTCATCTCAATTTTGTATCTCAGCTGTTTTGGACAAGGTCTGTCTTTATCTGATATTTACCTGCAGACAAGGTACACAGTTGAGCTTATAATGGCAGAAAAATGATAAAAAAAGTAGTTAGGAGAGCCATTTACTCTCCTTTATTTATTTGTTTTATTGTATTTTATTTTTAGTGTATACAGAAGTGTCTGTTAAGATGGGCAACAATGTTGTATTAGGTGATATAGAAATGCTTACTAAGGAAAAGTCTATGCCTCAATGCAATTTTAATCTAAGTACACAACAGGAGAAAGGTGAACACAGCAAGTCACCCTGCAGAAGCTCTGCAGTCTCAGTTCACTGCCTTACTCAGTGATCCATGCTGCCTCTGCTTTGAGCCATGAGGTAACCTCTGCCTTTCCCAAAAGATGCCAGTTTTTACACTTCTTTTCCAAAGGTCTTTGTTGTCTGGAGATAAGATATGGGAGCTATTTCTATAGAAGTCACCCGAATGGAGAACTCTGCTTGAGGCATTTAAATGTCAAGTGCTTCTCCTACATGAAAATAAGACATTACATTTGAAAGAATATTTGAGGAGTTCTATTTATAGTCAGCCTTGCCAGCTAAATGAAGACCTATTTACAAATATTTTCAAAGAGTCCTATGAACTCTACTAGCAGATAACAAATCTTTTCTCTTTCTTCCCATGGAGATGTAATTATTTTCTTTTTTTTTTCCTGAAGCAGGAAAAAACCTTTTAAACTTGAGAAAAAGTTGGTTGATAATAATGAACTGGGGGAAATAGAGTGTATAGTTTTTTTTGGTGACAGAAGTGTAACACATTGGCTGAGTTTCTCTGTGGTGCCAGTTTTGACTGCAGATTTACCTGAAAAAAATAAGACCTGAAGCCAGTAAAATGCTTAAAACCACATTTGGAGTTTTAATCATGTGAACAGTCTTCTCTAAGCCTTGGAGTCATCATCCTGCACTTCTGAAGATAATTAGAGTTTTATTATGCTGAAGGCAATTGAGAATACTTAAACAACGTGATTTAGGGATTGTCATGGGTTGAAACTGAGTTGATTGACAAGCCTTTAAGCCAATGCGCTTTTGTGAATTTTGCATATTTAAACCCCGTGCACGGGCGGGAAGTTGCTCTTTGGTTCCCGGTCTCCTGAGGGAGAAGCGGGGGCTTCCGAGCCCCGGGCGGCCTCCGGGCCCGGCCCGGGCCCGGGCCCGGCCTGGGCTCCTGCC
>VZTE01004111.1:269487-286067 GCA_013397775.1 Eulacestoma nigropectus | reverse complement strand
TCTGTTAGTAATAAACTTCTTTATATTCTTTAAAGTTTTGGGCCTGCTTTGCATTTCTTCTCATCCTTATCTCACAAAGTGAAAAGCATGTGATCAAACCACTACAGGGATGCTGCCTGGGACTTGGGAATCAGATTTATTTCTTCCTCCTGACTCCATGAACTCAGGCAACTCACTGCACCTCTTGGTTTTGCACCTCTGAAAATGGAACCAATGTGTCCTTCCTTCCTTCTCTGGAAAGAAGCTTTCTAGAGGAAAAATGGTGTGTCAATCTCCATGGGCACTCAGACCTAAACTTCTATTATAAAACTACCTCTAATAACTTCCAGTACCTGTAATGTAGAATTTAGACCATTAGTACCTGAGCTGAGACCATCAGTTCCTTTTTTGTAAGCTGTCGAAAAGCTGTCAAGGTGACCTACTGCAGGGCAAAACTCTCTGCCAGTGCCAGTTTCCTGGGTCATCACACCTGCCTGTCCCCTGCCACCACCCAGGTTCCACTCTCAGTGCTGTATTTCTGGGTTTTATTTAGCAGCTAGACACAAAATGGGAGTGTGCTTGTGGGCAATTTCAAAGTAGAGGAAATAATACCAAGGGGAGGCACAATAACTATCTGCAGATAGAGAAAAGAATGTTGCACCAGAGGACAGGGAGCAATTATTATCATTAGTCAGCAATGATAGAGAAAGAAGTAATTAAGCTTCAGCTGCATCAGGGAAAATTTTAGACAGAATATTGGAGAAAACAGCTGAAAAAAACACATGGCTGTGCTGCCAAGGAAAGTGGTGGTGTCACTGTGGTATTCACAGTCACATTTCATGAATGCCTTTCTCTAAAGAGGCTAAGAACATATTCCTAACTCAGCATTCTTGCAGGCTGAGATGGGAAAACATTTCTATTCACAGGAGTAGCTAAACATGCTTAAATCCCATTCACATAATCTGAAAAGCCGAAGAATTTAAGTAGAGCTAGAGCTATTGAAAGGTACTGGATGACAAGGGCATAGGTGTGAATCCTTCTCAGGCACCAATATTTTTCCCAGTACAGGAGGACTGGTGAGTATCTGCAACAATGAGCCTTCACCTCAAATGGATGCTTATAGAGCCAGACTACCTATTCCTACCCAGACTGTCACCACACAGTTGAGACATGACAAGCAGGAGGTTACAGAGCAAAGGGAACACAGCCCCCATCCCAGCACAATGTAAGGACAGGAGGGAGGGAGCAGATGATCCCTGTGGCTGTGACAGCAGAGAGGGGCCTGATCACGAGAGCAATGGGGGACACTCTTTCCTTTCTGCCACTCTGCTTTAGCCTTGCAGGAAGAATTGCCTTTGAGGGTTACTCCAAGCAGAAAACAAGTTAATATATTCTGAGTTCTCTCTAGAAGGGCCTCTATCCCCAGGAAAAATGCATGAAAGAGAAGGGCAAGTCCTCTTTCCCTCTTCCCTGTCCTCATCCTACCTAAAGCAAGGTAAGGGTAGGTCACAATTTTTCTTTCTATTTTGAGCTCCCTTCCCATTTCATGGATGAGGCAGAACACAGAGAGAAATTACAAGGAACTAGAATTAGTGTTTAGAGTAAAATCAGGAAGAAGGAGAAAGAGAGCATGTAGGCCTAATGGCACTGTTTCTACTGCCCTACTGTCTCCACATTTCATTCATTTTGCTAACCCGCTGGAGAAATGGCTCACTGGCAGGCAGAATCTTGAAGCAGCCATTTAAATTTGTTTGATGGCCCCCAGGGCAAGTCAGTTTTCAGTCTGACTGGCTTTAATCCCAGCGGAGAGCCTCGCCATGCCATTACATGGCACAGCAGGAGTAAGAGTGGGGAGGCAATCACATTACAGTACCATTCCATTTAGCCATAATCTGTAAGGACCTCATGAAAGCATCAACCATTATTATGACTCCCGATGTCCTTCAGGCAAAGTCTTTGTGGGGAAAAGGAAGTGAAAAAAAAAATGTCCGCCTGTCAAAAGGAGACAGGCACTTTCATTCAAGGGAAAGGGAGGTGAAATGTAAAAGTGACACAATATTATTTAAACATCCTATTACTAAAATTACAGTTCATCTATATAAAACTGAGCTATAGGACCTTAGTCTGTCAGTTAGATCAATGTACCTGCTGTGGTCAGAGAGATGCAATGAGCTGAGGAAGCATTTGGGAGACAAAATTTGCTGTAAAGGCTTCCAGCTTCAGTCCATCATGCCTGGTGTCCTTCCCACGGCACTAAATAGCTGCAGGAAGCGATGCTGAGGAGGGACAGGATGGCTTTTCCTCAGCCCATTCCTGCTACATTCACATCCAGAGGCTTGAGGCAACTTTAGCTTAACCACAGCTGGTTTGGGGCCAGCAGCTTTATTCAGAATTGTATTTTAAAATCCATCCCTGGCACCTGACTCTCTGACCTCTCATGGCAGATGCAGGCTGATTGCACTCTGTGTGTGGAAATAGCTGGCATCAGTGGCTGCAAATATGCACAGCTACTCATTAAAGTGGCCAGCTCCAAGACAGAGTGTAGATTGACCGGACAGGGTATTTGGAGAATTGCTCCTATTTCCACACCTGCTTTGGTCATTTGGTAAATCTAGCCAGATTTTTGGCCTCTGTTTCTCTGTTTGTAAATGAAAATTCCTGCCCATATGCGTAAATGGACTAGCAAATATAAACAGACACAAATGGGACCACGGATACAACATGTCATCTTACCACGAGGCAAGGGAAAACAGGCCATTTCAGTGGGCTTTTTCTGCCCTTTTTCATCAGCAGTATTTTGTGAACTGACTCAAGGAATATCAAAGAGGAAGTAGAACTAAGGAATCTCAGTTTGGGATGCTGGTATACAGAGGGAAGCCAGCAGGATCCAAAGAAAGAGAACATGGAGTACATCCGTGAAGACTGTTCTCCAGAGATGCAGGACAGGGCCAGGGAGAAGCAAGGATGACACAGTGGCAGGACTGAAAGTGTTATACATTGGCATTCAGCCTGGAGGAGATGATGCCCAGAATGGCTGTATTTCTTAGGAGGGCATCGGCCCAGGAGATGATGTGTAGTACCAGTGAAGCTGCCGACAGCAGTCCAGGGCATCTGAATTGTGCTGGGACTCCTGATTCTCAGGGTAGGATGCACATGGAGCACCACGGCGTGAAGTCTAGGCATACCAGAGGGATAATGCTGGGGATGCTGAGGCACAGCTGTGATGGCTGTTAGTGGCCTGGGGTCCAGGGAAGCTCTGTCAGAGCACTGAGTTCACATGGAGGACAGGGCACCACTTCCTCACTACGATACCCAGCAACCTGCTTGGTGCAACAGATATCTCTGGAAAGAATAAGATGATCAAGGAAAGAAAGGCTTGGATAACTAGAAAAATTTGGAAGAGCTGGAGTGCAGATCAGTTTCAGAAGGAAAAGGTGTTACACTTCCAAAACAGACTGGGAAAAGTCGCAAAAGGTTCTCCTCCTAAACTGCAGATTTGGTTTCTGCAGTATACTCAGGAGTGGGGCAGATAAACAAACAGTAGAGGAGGAGGTGAAGTTCCCTTGCAGGAAGTCAGAAATAAGAATTCATAAACAAAGGGTGGATTGGGGTGAGACAAAAACCAAATGAGGAAGGAGGTGCTTGAGATAATGTCTTTGGTCTACCTGCCTAATGAAGGGATACAGTGGAGGCCTAAGGGGCTCACCTTACAGACACTTGTATAGATTTTGTTTGCCTGCTACAGATGGGTCATGATGTGCCTGACCTGCCCAGGGAACTGAGAAACAGGACATCACACCTTCTTTGAAAAGTTCAGGCATGCAGTCCCAGGAAAAAAGCAAATAAGAACCTGGATGGATGCAATACCGTTCTGGCAGCTCATTGAGAAGGCGGCGTCTCAGACTGTGCAGGGCTTTTCTGTTTATAAGAAAAATATACATATATATATATAACCAGAGATTTATGGGGAGAAGGGGCACGAAAAGTTTCACCCCTCCTGCTGTATTTTAATGTGGCACTCAATGACTTGTAATGGAAAAGATCTATTGTTTCTCCAGTAGCAATAAAGTAAGGTTAAAACAAACTCAAGCATAAATTTTGCAAACAACCCCATATAAACACAGCTGTTCAATGAACTCATAGGACTGGCTGCTAGCTGAGGACTGCCCCCTAATGTTATCATTTCGTGGAAATGTCCTTTACAATGTCTTTTATTAATAAAACACCATTACTATGTAGGACAATAGAGAAAAAAAAAACATTGTTTTGAGATTAGACTAAATTTAACCTAAATGTAACATTGACATTAACAGATGTGTTTTTGGCTTGGCTGCCTACAAAGTCAGTTATTTTCTACATCATCAAGTTGCTGATGTTTACCAAGACTTTTAGAAACCTTTTTTTTTTTTTTTGAGAAAAAACTTGCTGTGGTTAAATGGAGTTGCTTGGAAATCAGAGCTGGGAATTAGTTCATAACCATCTCTTTTTTGAGAGCAAAATCAGCCTGAATGTCCAGCATCTGGAACAAATAGATCCTGCTCACAGGCATCCAAACGTTCGGGTGCTTCTCAAAGCCTCTGGGAAAACAAATTCCAAAATGGAAAGAACCTCCTGGGTGTTTCTGGTGCCTTCAGCCTCTTAGAAAAATGGGACTCTCCCTTCCTTCTATATTTTCATATCAGTCCAAAGATAAATTCACCTTTCATACTGTTATAGAGTATAGATGTTTTGTATACATATCCAGGCACGTTTTCCTGCGTGAGTCTTAGAAATGCAGCATCACAGGAAAAAACTCATAAAGTTTGGCTTTTGCCCCAGTGGAGAAGATTTTTATTCCTTTCAGTCTTTTGGTTTAGGATGAACTGATCAGCTCCATGCCCCCATGGTGCCAGAGAGCAACCCTGGTGTGCTGAGCCCACTACAGGGCTTTAAAACAATAGGAAGGTGCATTTCTCATCGCTCTCCACAACATTCATTGCTTTCCAGACTTCTTCAAGCCCTTCTTCATTTTTTCCCCTCATCGTACCAGTCTTAACCTTTTATCCTGGTCTACTGGTGATTTTCATCCAAGCCCTCTCTGTTCCTCTTGAGAGCAGAGTCCCCACCTGGCAGCACATCCCATCACGGTCCGTGCAGGGCGTGGTGTGCACAGGGAGCTGGGCTTAGAGGTCAAACTGTGGCACAGCTGCCTTGCAAGAAGGCATCAAGTGACAGGTCTTGCTCATGGCTCATGACTCACCTTTCCTGAGTCACTCTTCCTGACACTGTCGTATCTACCTGACAACATTAAGTCCCCCACTGTCGCTTTACCAAATCCTTTCACCATCATTTGCCTGGGACAGAACAATTTTCTTTGGGGGGCTATTTTTCATTCTTCCACCTCTTATTGCTGCTTGACAGGAAGCCATCTCCTGTTGTTCTGCTCCAAAATGTCATCTGTCTGTGGAACAGCAGTCCCAATTTGCCTCCCTTCTTCCCACACCCTGCTGTTTTGCCTGGCTTTAAAATGGCAGCCCAGCAGAAATTATAGAATCCTCTATTTATTTATTTATTTTTCTGCACAGCAAAATGCAAAAATATATATGTATATATATATGCTGAAAATGAGCATCTGATGTGGGAATAGAAAGAAGTTTCAGGGCAGACCCCCATGGTTTGAATTAATAAGTATAAAAGCAGAAGGAAACACTGAGGTGATGACTAGGTAGATAATAAGGTCGTTTTTATTTAAGAGCTCTGCCTATTACAGCTTAAAGGCAAGCGCGTTCATGCAGATGTGAGGTCTGCTGCTATTTCAGAATGGATAAGTCTATGTGCTCTAAATGACTGCAGGAAACAGAAGCAATATCACTGTCTCCTGGATCTGGACAGATTCCCTTTTTATTGTCACCTGCCTGACAGCCAGGCTGTTGCTGCTTACTAAAACCTGACTGTAACTGAAATCCCCAGGGTAATAAGCTCCCTGTGAAACAGGTTACTAAGTGGAAAAATCTGCACATCTCCAGATTAAATCAATAACAATTAAGAATTCTTTGAAATTTAATTGGAAAAGCAGCTATTTTGATCAGCACCATGATGTTATCTGGAAATTGTATTTTGTTTATCTACAGCGGAATGTTTTCTTCTTTGTGGGATTGGTTTGCCAGCCTCAGACATATCCTTTGATCTCTGAGATGATACAGTGAACTGAAACATGGGGGCAATCAGAGGGATTATCACAGGATGGGGAAATCATTTGATCTATTTTTAAACGTAATTTTTATGAATAACTTTGGGGGTTGGTTATCATTAAGAAAGGAAGAGACGTCTCTCCCATCTTTAGCAGTGTTACATTTCTCTGAAGATGACTGATTCATGTAGTTAATAATACTTAGCATTTATAGAGTGCTTTCTAACTTCAAAGCACTCTACAAATATTGCTCACTAATGCTGCACACAAAACTTCTGTGCTATTACTTTCAGGGAGGGATGAGTCTATTTGATATCTCTCATATTCCTGTGGGTGGTTTTCTGTTCAGGGCCCTCTTTAGCTGCCTCGGGTTAACTGGGACAGAAAACCCCAGTGAGAGAAGAAGAAAGACTAAAGTTCTGGTCAAGAATACAGTGAGACTCTTTCAAGCACCTCATCTCAAAAATCTCGTGTTCATCTTCAGAAGGTCTCCTACACCTTGCAAGGACTATCCTACCAAGTTAACTGAGTTCCCAGTGCTTATTGTAAGGACAGAACCCTTGTCTGAAGATCTCTAGCAATAACAATGCTCAACAAAAGAAAGAAGAGATCATAAGAACACAAGAACAGAAGGCATACTGTGCTTTGTGTGAGCCTATACGATGTTTGAAAAAAAAAACAAAATCCAAACCTTTGAATGAACTTAAAACTCTGAAAGGTTGGTGAGGCCTTTTTTTTATCCTTGAACCTAGTTTCCTTATAGTACACATTCATGCAAACAAATAGCAGATGGTGATGGCAGATATGTACTAAAACAGCTAAAACTGTGTTCCTTGCAGGAGCATCTATCATGCTGATAGGACTGAACAGTCTGTACTGGCAGCAATGTCTGGGCCATGCCAGGAAGGAAAGATCAAAACCTTTCTCGAGATCTCCCTGGATATTATTTCAAGTGGCTTGCTCTACAAACAAAGGTAGATTTGTTCTTGTGGTTTTTGGGCACTGCTCAAGGCAGGAATGCTGCTGTGTTAGCCATGTGTCTGCTCTGAAAGGGTGGCTTGGAGCAAGCCAGCATCAGGGGTGGAAAGGAGGGACCCTGGGTTCATGGTGCTCCCCTGCTCTGGCAGGGGTCCTCCCTCACGTGAGGAGTTGAAAACAGCCTTGCAGCCCTGGCAGCTGCAGAGCCAGGCTGACCCAGTGCTTCTGCTTGGGCTTACTGTGGTGCAAATTTTCCTCCTTTCCAGGAAGATCTCATAAGAGGTTTTTGAGTCTTCAGGTCTTGGGCTTCTGTCTGGCTCACTGCAGTCAGCTGTGACAATGTTTCTTGCAGCACAGCAGTTTGTTTACCAGAAGCTGGCATAAGACCCATTTTGGAAAGGGCGCTAGGTCTGTCATGGATAAGAAAGAATTAAGGGAAGCTTAAATGTCCAAGGAGCTCATCACGGATCACAGTTGCCCTGGCCTCTAGGAGATCATTCCATCTGTGCTAGCATATTAAAGAGGGACCTTTGAGGGGTTTTCAGACGCTGATATTTATCATCCCAGTCCCTCAAAACTTCAAGGGGCACAGACCTTGCCCTTCCAGGCCATTTTCCTTCTCCAAATACTTTGGCACAAGACTACAGGGTAGAATTATCTTACAGGAAGAGCAGGTGGTCTGAGAGTCACAAGTCCTGAGCTCTGAACAGATCTGTCACTGCTTTGTGGTGTGATCTCAGGCCAGTTGCTGAGTGCCTGGTATTGGGGGAAGCTGGACACCCATATCTCCTGCTGGCTCTGGAGAAAGCATTGTTTGGTACCTTGGAACCAAAAAATCCTTGACCATCTGGATTCTTTGATGTCTGTAATGAAAGCTGTGATTTCTCATACCTACCTCCATGGGGTATTGTGCCACTTTACTGATATTCATATGGCACTGTCAGATGTAGGCACTGTGAAAGAAACCACAATAACCCCGCTATGTTCCTCTCAGTGCTGGTGTAGCACAAAGCCTTGGCTTTGAGGAATTGCCCAGATTTTTTTCTACAACCCTCCAGGCACCTCAGCAAGCTGATCTCTTTTATTTGACAGAGCTGGCTTTTTCCAGGCATCCTGGCTGGTGATCTACATGGCCTTTTTGTAGTGATACTCATTTTCCTCTATTCACATTGCCTACTGATGAGCTGATTTGAGCTTACCTCTTGCTCGTAGGTTCAGTCTCTTGTTCAGTCACTTTGCACTCTTTTATCTGATTGCTGAAGTGGAAACTGGGCCTTGCTCTTAGGCAGAAGCAAAGTCACAAAGCAGCACCAAAACCTGGCATGTGTGTCCAAGCTTTGAAAAATGCAAGTGTGTTGGGCTCTAATAGAAGAGAAGGCAGACTCTGTGCCTGCAGGGAGCTCAGCCAGATCCAGCATTTTTCATAGATGCCCCATGTCTTCATCAGTATGCAGATCCATCTGCGCTGCTGAGATATCTGCACAGTACAGACAAGGAGTGGGGGAATACATTTATAAATAGGATCACTTAATCTTTCCCTTTCCTGCTGTCCCCACCCTCCCGTATTCCCTACCGATGGAAGTACTTCATTGCTGAGTCCTGCCAGTCCCACCCTACCTTCATACCTGCTCTCATGTCACCAAACACTTTCTTCTTTGCATTGCAAATGAAGGAGAAGGAGGTGAGAGGAATGGATGGATGGAGAAGGAGTGACAGGCTCCAGCGACTACTAGGACTCTTAAAGTAACTTTTACCATTCAATTAACAATGACTAGAATATGATAGGGAGTACTAGAAATGATAAAGAGTCTGACATTAGAGTGCCTCCCTGCTATTTGTAATGGATGTTTTTTTTAAATTCAACAGCTAAATTCTTAGAAAGGTTGTGCACTATCAACCTACCTGTGTAGAACAGCAGCCTGCACCAAATAACTTCAGAACACCAAGTACAGCTCACTCTTCCTGCTCAGTGTGCTAGAAGGTTGTTAAATGTTGTATGGTCACAGAGAAATTAAACATTGCTCCTACTCATGCTTACTCACAAGAGAAGCTGTTGGAGCTGGAGTCACACTGCATGCAGCAATCATGTTAGTACATCACAGTAACAGTTGCTTGGAAGGAAAACACAGGAAAAAAACCGATATGAGACACAACTCTTTTGCAATTGGGTTGAAGTTTTTCTCCTGGCATCTCACTGTGATTTTCTGGAAGTCAGAATTCCAGAATCCAAATTTTCTTTTCCTGTGCCCTAACACATGAAAAACCTCTAGCGAAGTTGTCTCGTGAACTATTGTAGTTTGGCTCCATGGCCTTCCTGTGTCTTTTTTTCTTTCCTCAAGCTCACACCAATCACCCTTTGGTAAACTGATTTATCCTCATTTTTTCTGACTATAGGTATAGAAACTGAGATTTGCCCTCCAGCATCAGAGACTCCAACAAAAACTCCTTGGGAGAGACCAATATTCTTCAAAAAGTTTAAAAAGTGACATTTTCCATTGTAATTTTTTTTTCTTGTTAAGGAAGTAATAGAGGAAGTTCTGGAAATTCCATCATTTGGCAATGAGGATGTAAATGTTCAGAGACTATGCAGCAATGCTTTCAAAAAGTTACTTTTGAACAAAAGATAAAAAGGATGCTGAAGCAATTTACCCTCTAGACAGATGACTGACAAATTTGTCAGAAGCCAAAAGGTCACAGCAAGCACTTGGGGCAGTTCTACTATTTCCCCTGGAAAATAGATGTCCTTGCAGTTGTTAAGCAATGCCCCTTGAAACACATAATTCAAAGAATTATACACACATAATAAAATGCACACAGCCATGAAAGCAAAGGAGAAAAGCGAGTGTCACGTGGACACAAGTGTGGAGAAACTCCATGGATTGGTAGTACAGTGCTGAGCAAGTGGCAATGACAGTTCAGTGGCAGATCTGTCCCTGGTTCCTGTTCAATGGGAAAAACCCTCTCTGAAAGGCTTTGAGAACAGCTTTGTATAAGATGAGACTTCCTCCTTTGGAAGATAAGTTCATCTTCCAGGACCTTCACAAGTGTCCAGTGGAACAGGTCAGCAGACCTTTTTTCTCAACCACTGTCTCCCAAAATGTCCATGAAGAAATTGTTCCCAGTGGCAAACAGCTGCTGACCTCAGCAAGGAGTCTGGGACAGCAAGATGAGCTTGCTTTAGACAGGGAGACAGTCCATTCCCAAAATGATTCCCCAACAGAGAGGGACACAGATTGCCCCTCACAGACAATCTAACTCAAATATAATGCTGCAGAACAGCGTTTTCTAACAAGCAAGGTGGTTCTTACCGAGAGAAAGCTCAATGAGACACTGTCCTCAAGGTGGTCTTGCAAAACATCCCTGGATCTCGAGTGCCCAAAGCTGTTTTGGGTGGAGTTATCTGGCAGAAATCAGATGTGCTTCCTGGTTTCCAGCCCAGGAGAGAAAGAGACAGCAGGCACAATCGTTTTAAGAAGGGAGAAGCAAAGGCACACATGAAGGAACAGTAAGAAGGCAGGGAGAAAAAATCCGGGAGAAGAGGATGCGATAGGCAAGCAATCACAGGAATAGGAGATGATGGCAGAGATGCAATATTGGAGGTCTCAGAGGAGAATTTAACAAAAAGGAACCCACTGGTTTGTTGTACCATAGCTCATGAGCTTCAGCCCTCCTGCACCCTTGTGTCTCTGCACTGCTCCTCATGTTCCATCCCTGTTTGTGTTTCCTTCACCTTGGCTGATGGAAGTCACCCAGCAGCCCAGCTGACCAGGAGCTAACTGAAGGATATCTGCAAGGCTCTGTATCTGGTCACTCTATCAGGAAGGGTGCTGCTGTCTGGGTAGACACAGAGCAGAGTGAGTATAAACTCAGGATATGTGCTGAACATCCCTACAGAGTGTGCCTAGTATGACAAGTGTTTCCTAGAAGGGCCAGCTTTTGCTCCATATGTGTTTGCAGGGCACCCAAAATGCATTTGCACAGATTTCCATCCAGGAAAACCCAAGAATAAGTATGGAAGTCTTGGGCGTTGGCACTACAGGCTGACACTTCCAGGATGCAGCAGATGGGCTGGCTGCCCATACACTCCACAGCCTGTGTATGCACACTTCTGACAAACCCTGAGGGAAAAATGGCAGTCCTGTGTCAAGACCAAGCACACAGAGAGCTGTTGCCCTATTTGATAACGCTTTGCATTAAAAAGTGCTTGTGGACATATAAAGTAATAGAAAATAAAGGCTTTGAGTCTTCAAACTCGGACCTCTGCAGTGCAGAACTGTGGCAGCTTTCCCAGTTGACACTTGGCTGTGGAACAGCAACTCATTCCATCAGCACAATTGCTGCTCTGGTGATTCTGCCCATGCACTTTCTCAAGCATCAAACTCCAGCACAGACACACCCTGACACTGTCCCTGTGAAACAAAGCAGCAATGATACGAAGATTTAGTTGATAACAGGCTGTCAGGTCTGAGCAGAACTTTAGGACTTGATGACACACTGCTTTAAGTCTACCAGTACATTTTCTGGTTGGTAGCCAGATCTCACAATTTCATAGTTGTCACTGTAAGATAGACCCTACAGATCAATCACCTTGCTTGGCAATGTCATGTCAGATTGGGATGATAGTGGATTTCATCAGAACCTGGCGTGGGTGCTTTTGTCACTTACTTCACGTATGGAAAATCTCATCTATTTTTGCCAAAATTTCATGTGGATGATCTGGGAAGGGATGAGGAGGTGTAGAAGGGGAGAGGTGTGACAGCAGTGTCAATCTGTCCCATTTCTGACATTTGAAAACAAGGGATTTTCATTTCCTGTTCTGTGCTTAGTCCTGACCAAAAGAAAAAAAAAATTGCAGTGTATTAAAAATGGAAAGTCTGAACTAAGATGTTTTGTTCTGAAAAAATATTTCATTTCTCTCTGAACTTTTCATTCATGGAACTTATCATTCATTATCAATATTTTTGTTGGATTTCATTCTGACTTGGAACAAACCTGGACTTCAAAACCATATTCTTTCCTGAAACAAAGTTCTCATGGTGCCCTCCTGCAGTGCCAAACCAGCGTGGGCTCAAGAGAATGGCACTGCCAAGAGCACAGTTGCTGACTCTACTTTTATGTCTTGGTCTCACCTTCTGTGTCAGAAAGTAAATTTTAACACTTGTATAACCCCTTAATATTTCATGGGCTAAACTAAGGGTATGTGTGCACAGATGTGACTTTTCTGTTATGCCAAAATCAGGTAGGACAGAGGGTGTCAGAAGTCAGGGTCACTGGAAAGCACCATGCCCACCACTAGCTCTCCTCACTGCCACCTTGGCAATCTTGGGTTAAGCAGGGAAAGAAACCAGGGGCACATTAAACTCCAGGAAAGTGAATAAGGTAGAGTTTTAAGGCACAAGTAATGGGAGAAGCAAGCAGACAGCCAAGAGGAATAACCTTGACTGATGAACAACAGGATGTGTGCTGTTCTTTCAAGTGGAACAAAAGGCAAACATGAGACTTTACCCGTGTTCTTTCTGCCTGAAAAACACTTCTGATTGCACACTGCAGAGGTGAAGTTAGAAGTCAAACACAAGCCCTCAGTCTTCTCTTTTACAACCACAAGCAGACAACAGACATAAGGGGATAAAAAAATGCAAATGTAGAGCCTTGCTAGAGGGATCCTAAATACAAGGAAAGGACTGTATAGGTACTTCGTAATTTTCATGTCCTCTTGGGTGTTTGGAAAGGAATTGCTGGAGGGAGAAACTATAAATCCATGAATTACTGAGTCTATGTTGACTTAGACTACCCAAGTACCTCCTTCCTTTTTTTTTTTTCTCTTTTTATTTTTTTTTTATTATTTTTATTTTTGGGAGGATGTGTGTCATTGTTTGAAGTCAAACACGGAAAAAAAGCCAGATATAAGCAAAACAAGAGAATCCAGCTGAGCAATGGCTAGGAGAGATTCTCCAGATAAGTGATGGTGTACAACACTGCAAGTCCTTCAGAGCCCTTCATGACCTGATGAGAATCAGTCAACTGCCCACATAGACCCTCACAAAAAAATATTGCATTAACCAGAATAACCAACAGGCCAAACTGGGCATAGAAGGGACCTTGGTTCAGATTTTCACTTGCTTGCTCACAGTGCTGGACTGAGATCTACCTCTAAACTTAGTTTCCAGTTGGTGTCATTAGTGTCTCTGTTTTTCTGCACCTTTCTATGTTTCTCTGGTTTTGCTCAGAAATATTGCCTGAGGATCTGCTCCACTCAAAGCATCTAAGTTCTAGGGGAGCAGGAAAAAAAAAAAAAAAACAAAAACAAAAAGGCATTTCTGATGAATTTTAATTTCTGAATGGAAAGCTAAAAATAGTTCCCAACTAGCTGTAATCAAAGCACAAGTATAAATCACACATGATTCACAGTACAGCATCCAGTGGGAGTTTCTGGGGAGGGATTGCTTCCCCAGGGCCCTGGTTTCAATGTGACACTGATGTATTTGGCTTCTCTCCCACCTCTGTCGAGCACAAGTAAGATTCCAGCCTCAAGACTACAAATTCGCTTGGGATGTTGACATCTGCAATCAAACTGAATGGTTTAAAATGGTTCCCTTCATCCCCATAGGAGTTCATTTATTTTGATCTGTGGTAGGTGAGATACCTTTCCCTGTTTTGGCTATTACAAGAAAATAATAATAAAACTTTCACTCTTGTTTCTCTTTCTCTTTAAATTTGCTACGTGCTTTGAGATCTTATGGACTTGAGAATTCTCTGCTAATGAGGGCCCAGGAACGTCTTTCTATTTGCACCCAGAGATTTCTTTTCCTTTCCCTCCACATTTCCCTATGTGTCTCGGGTATTGTGTTCTACTTTCTCAGTTGCCAATGACTAATTTAAATCGTCCCAATTTTCAACTCCCGCCTGGTAGCCTCCCCCAGTGATACCAGAGGAATTTCCTGAGACACTTCCCCTCCTTTCTTTCTCAAATTCTCTCTCCCCACTCAATATCTAATAATTTATGTAAATTAATTCATCTGTATCAAAATAATATTGGAGAGAGAAGGAGGGTCTGACTGATTGTGCAAAATATGTGGACAGCTCTGGGAAAACAGTTTTTCTTTAAATCTCTATATCCTGCAATGCACCTCGTAAAAACTGCCTTAATCAAGACTGTTCACGTTAGCCAGTGATACTTAAGCAATCCTAAGATAATAATTTTCAGATGGAGTACATTTTCCAGGCAGTAACGATAAGTCACTTTCTGCAGCTCCAGCCTAGCAGACCATTTCTAATCCTTAAACCTAAAATGATCTTCACTTGTAAAACTCTTCCTTTAAAAGGACACAATCCCTTAAAATGATACTTTTCACAAGTGTGTTTCCACATGCTCGATGTAGCAGTATGAAAACAAAGATTGTTTGCTGACAAATCTTTGGCGTTTGCCAACCCTGAAGCTGTGTAATTGCCAGAAAAGGGTTTCTCTGAGCCCCCTCGGAGGCCACAATCCCTTTTCCCCACTGGCATCACTGCTATGACTAAGAAGTTGTTCATTCAATTGCACAGAGGTTCATATATTTTGCTGTCTCCTCTGGAAGTTTTAAGTTGTTCTGTATTCAGATTTTATGCTGCAGATATATCGGGCTTGATGAATGCAGACAGGAATTTTATTTCATTATCTTAAAATATTCAAATTACACATCCACAATAAATATTGACAGGGAGGTGAAAGGAAGACTTTACTGTATCTCACAGTGAAAGTTACAGTGGCAGAAGGGAGTGTGTAGGATGAGTGTAAAAAGCACAGCAGAAAGCCTTGGGTCTTTGGTGCACTGAGTGGGGACTGATGCTGCTAAACCCCTGAAGAATCATGCCCTGCATATGAGCCATCCTCTCCTTAGATCCATCTCCAAGATCCTCTAGGGGGTGGGGGATCTTTTATGTTTCTGCACTCATTAGCAATACCAGGGGACTGGTAAGTAAATGCATAAATTCTCTTGCTCATGATTTGGTACTGTTTTGCTTTAATTGGTACTAGAAAATAAAAGGAGAATCATAAGATAATTCAGCCTAGAAAAGGCCTCAGGAGCTCCGTAACCCGGCTTCCTACTCAAAGCAGGGTCAGCTCTGGAATTAGGGGAGGTTGTTTGGGGCTTTATTGAGTCAAGCCTTAAAAACCTCCAGGGGTGCAGCATGCACAACCTCTCTGGACAACTTCTGCTTCCAAAAGCTCACCTAGTCTTGCATCTTGTATAGCTGCAGAAATCCTTTTTTTTTTTTTCAGCTCCTGGAAGCTACAAAAATGGTCAAGTAACATCTTCTAGTTGATGACCTTAAGCAAGTTGCAGTCTACAAACTGGCATTGCCTTCCAACACTGTATTTCCAAAAGCTGTGCTACTCCAAACCCTGGGCAGCCCCCACTCCCTGATGTGTGCAAGGTCCTGCCTCAGGTCCTGCTATAAGGCTGCAGCCACACTTGGCTCAGCTTTGCTGTCTATTTCATAGTCAGGAAAACCCACGTGTAGAGAAGTTTGTGATGTACATGTTGGCGGTGTAAAGTCACTAAAAAAGATGGGAATTTCCATTCACTGCCCTCAGTGCCATTCTCTACATTGCCTCTTTTGCTGTCTAAGCAAACTTCAGCCCTAGTCTGCTCTTAATGGAGTGGACTTATGTCGTATGGGATCCACAGTCAACACCTTAGCTGCTACTTGCTTTTATTGTCTCATCTTTTTTACTGTAGCTATTGAAATTTACAGTTAATTCATAGATCTTGTTCCTAATTTTGATCCTCTTCCCTATAAGACCATCATCCCCTGCTCTTCAAAGCTTTTCTTCACAGTATTCTGGGCTGGTGGGAATCAGACCAACTCCAAGACGCTGCCAGGGGCAGCATCAGAGTTTGCATTTTTATGTGCAGTTCTGAAATCTGGCAATTAAGATGCCAACAGACAAAGTCCTGCCTCTGGCAGCCCCTTTGCCCTTCACAGCAAGACATCTGAGCTGCTCATCCATTAGGCTCCTCATCACTGCAGCCATCAGCATTACATTTTATGGAAACTCACCACCAACTCTGCTTTCCTTAAAATTCTGCCCTGTGGTCCTGGTGCTGTTTGAAAAGTAGTTTAGGTATTGGGGAGCGGGATGAGGGTAAAGTAGGGCAGACTGGAAAGGGAGAAAGGAGGAAGTGAACTGGCAGTGATAACCTCATCAGCTTCTCAAGATAAGTCATTTCCTCTCATCGCTCAGGGTCCCTAATCACAGAGGAGCACCAAAGGAAATGCAGAACTTCTTCAGCAGAAATAACCCTTCCTTTGCAGCTGGCACAGCACTGCTGCCCACGTCCAAGTAACAGAGGGCTGTGTTATGGGAATATTTCTCCTCTATGAGGAAATTCAATAACAAAATTTATTTTGGATTGATGAAATATAAGGTAGATATTCTCAGTGAAAGTAAATTTTCCTGCCACCGCCT
>VZTE01004111.1:247084-269422 GCA_013397775.1 Eulacestoma nigropectus | reverse complement strand
TGATCCAAAAACTCCATTTGAGACAAAAAATCAGCATTTTGTTTTAAACATCTTTATTACATGCCATGAATGATTTTAATTCACTTTTATTTTTTTCGTAAACTTTCCCTTTCAAAAATTTTTGTTCCAGAAAGAGAGAAAAATATGCCCTGATATGACCAGTATTTCATGAGTTTTCTCCAAAATGAAATCCTCATCAGCTGATCTAATTTCTATAAATATTTTATCTTAATGGAATCATGTATTTCAAAAAGAACATGGTTCTACCCCATGTCTTCTGATTTTCACTGTACTAGTTTAAAGATGTTTGTTCCAGGCTACTATAAGAACTTTGTGGGGTTTTGCTATAACATTTTCATGGACTACTTAATGTCAGCTGCAGGTAAGTATGATGGGGAATGCGTTACTGACCACATTTGCCACTCCAGCCTTCTCATTGTGTTATTTCCATAATAGGGGGGATATGAGCTGCTTTGATTTCAGACAGGTATCCAAACTTTGGTTGAAGTAGGAAGGCTTAATTTGTGTGAAATCTTAGAGCTTTATTCCCCACACAGAGCCACGCATAGCTCTGGCCACGCCGCTGTCGCCAGCACCAGCGGGGGCTCTGTGAATCACACGGGCCCCCACAGTGAGCTGAGAACGAATTTCCCCCTGAGCTGCCTCTTTGAAGTGCTGCTCGAGCACAGCCCTCACAGGCCACGAGCGGGCTGACATTTTGTGCAGCTCCTGTTTGGCAACCGGGCTCAAAATAACAGCAAAGGAAGATCTTTGACCCTGGCTGATATTGCATATAACTAGATACACTTCTGAAAATGCAGAGTTTTTACTGGCACGATTTGGGAGAAGAAGAGGCAAGACAGAAAGAAATTTTTAATAAAGAAAAGCACAGGTATTTGTTTAAAAACACTGCATGGAAAAGAACAGTGCTTGTTTGACTGAGCTCTAGTCCTGAATCTGTTTGCTGTGACATTTACTGTTAAATCACTGCCAGATTATCTTCACTATTTAAAGAAAAGCTAAAATCCACTTATTTTATCTCAGAGTAATTAGTTTGAGGGCTGTGACGTTGAACTCAGTATGTTCATCTTGTAAAACCAGTGTCCTTTTCCAAATTTTCTCTTCTTTATGTTGAAGCTGTTACTGTTTGTAGCCAAAAATTACTTGTTCTCCACCCCCATTTCAGCACTGTTATATCTACCCTCTTCAACCACAACTAGCTGAAATAACTCTAATCACCTATTTTTACTGTTTGAGTTAGGGAGCGTTCACAGGACTCATTTTGCCAGAAGAGCTGAAATGCTTGCAGAAAGGGAAAAGGGAAAGAGATACAAATTCAGAGCTGCAAAATAGCAGCTGAACATGATAATATCATCAGCTGGCAGAGGTGGCTGCACACTGAGCATCTGTCTATGGCCTAAAATGACTGTTTTGTTTGAGGATTTGTTTGTTGGTTTTGGTTTGTTTTGTTATAATGCAGGATCACTCCTGACTGCTGATATAGTTAAGAAAGAAACTTCAGAAAAAGAACCCTAAGTCCTATGGTTTTTAATTCCCTATTGGGTTTTGGGAAGAAGCAGTTTGTGGCAAACAAAGAAGACAAACCTGGATCCTTTGCTGCATCCTTCCTCCTGCTTAAGAAGATTTGTGATTCTACATCTAAATCCAACAACTTTCCATGGGGCCCTGGTAAGTTACATAAGCTAAACTTTTCACAATTTGATGTCTAAAACTAATCCTTTAATCCATATTTAGGATCCTGTAATTAACTCGTCTTAAATGTTATCTGCAGGTGCTCAGACATACTGAAAAATTGATAAAGTGTATACTTATTCTTACTTCAGGCACCCGAATTTGAATTTTTTGACCATAATGACTGCTCCTAGGTGTTAATGAAGACTTTCATACATTGAAGGGTTCTTCTGATGAAGAATTTTAAATCACACTTCTCTGTAACTGCTCAAAAATATGCTTCAAGCACCAAAGAAATCCAAAGTGGCAAGAAGCAAATTCTAGCAATCTTTTTCCTATTCCATGACAGGCATTTTTAGTCAATCTTTTTTTGTAGTGTTTGGGGAAATCTCTCTCCTCCCATAAACTCTGTATAGGGCTGGGTGACTTGTGTTTAACAGAGAGAGAGACTTGCTGAAGGTCATGGTACGGGAGGTGAGGGGCACAAGAGCTGTCTATACACAGATTCTGGATGAACTATTGGGAAAACAAGTTTGTCCTAATAGCTAAGGTGAATGAATTTAACTCTTTGTTCTCTGCCTCGTGGATTACAGCTACAGAGAAGACTTTTTCTGAGAAACTTTTCAACAAGTTCCCATTAATTTAGAAGTAGCAATAGATTCCTACTTGTCCAAATGGTCCGAATGTTCTCACGTCCGTTCCCAGCTGCCTTAATCTCCCTCTTCCGAAGGTTACTGGATTGTCTTCCTTAAATAGAGGAGTAACTGTGGGATTCCAGCATTGCCTGGTAAGTGGGAGACAAAGGGAGAAACAGGCCTCTAAAGCAGGAAAAAATAAGTAAAGGTGTGGCGATTTCTTTTATCAGACTTTTGCTTAAGGTTTCTTCCCTCCATTTCTATTACAGAGGCATCCCTGTCAGATGATTTAGGATGAGTAATAAGGGTCTTGGGTACTACTTTTCTATGGGCGGATGCACAGGATTTGTCAGGGGGATGGATTTTGGGGTAGGAAGAGCCAGGTAAAATCTCAGAGGCTGCGCTCCCGAGCACTGCCCGTTATCTCTTTCCCCAGGGGTGAGCCATAGGACTAGGAGCTGAAGGACTGGCATGAACAGGCTTTTGTTTCTGGAACAGAATTTCCCCAAGTGGCTGATAACAGGCTCAGTCTATTCTGTGAAGGTTGTCTTTAGAGCCTGCCCTGATACATTTATTATAAACAAAAGCTGCAGAATGTTAAATTTTGTCTCTAACAAAATGCTGTTCTGGCTATTCAGATAAAAACAGGTTTGGCTTGGGGTATTTTAGATGCAGAGCTGCCTTTGCTGTAGGAATTCTCACGTATTAAGGAAAGATCAATACCACAGCTAATGGCCTAAGGTATCAGAAAACCTCACTGGAGGAAATGAGAATGTTGTCTGGAAACCAGATGATGATAATCCTCAGGATAAATGGATTTAGAGATTTCCGAAGCCATTTTAGTAAACAGAGGGCAGACTTAGGCAGTTATTTCAACAAGTTCCTTTACAAAAGAAAAAGAGATTGCCATTTTCCTGTTTGGTTTTAGTCTTGACATTGATGAGTCTCAGCGAATACTTATTAACCTCTTAGATGCAGAACCGACCTTTTAATAAAGCAACCTCTTCTTCTTTACAGAGAAATCTTAGCACCAGTTATTTTGTATTGCAAACATTGTCCTTGTACATGCTGTTGACAAAAGCTGGCAGAGAGCAATTGGTTTCCCTGGAGTCGAGCAAAGGCAGGTGGAAAACTCATAAAGGACTCAAGGCAGAGCTCAGACTAGTACCAGGAAGCAATGATGCCCTGATTCTGCTCTGGGGTTCATGGCTGTGAACCAGAAAAAAACAGAGTAGGGCTCTGTTCAGTGTGGCCAGTAAGATCATCCAAACAGCCCTGGTGGCCAAGGTCAGAGGTCCATCTAGCCCACTCCAACCCCATTCATCTTCTCTCTCACCACCCCTGCAAACACCTCTTTCCCAAGACAGTGATTGATAGCCTGGGTCATCTCTTCCCCTGTGAAAGCTATTTCATTATTTAGTTCACATGTGTTATATTTTTTAAGTTTACTACTTCCTCTGTGAGAATAAAAAAAGCCAAATACAGCATCTGAAATCTGTGAGCTTGTGGTACTTCTGCAGCTGCTTAGAAACGTGCTCTGCGTTGCTTCCTGTTCTTTCCCACATCTTCATGACTGTTACAGGGGGCTGAGCTTAAGTGTTTCATGTTCTCCCTCTTGGAACAGGCATTTAATCTGCTTTGGAGGTTTTCAGTGGATTTTGGTGCATCAGCTAAATTCCCCAAGCTGTGTGCAGAACCAGACCAACAAAAAGGTAAAACACAGAAGTTTAAACCACTGTGAGTGCCAAAGCAGTTTACCCTGAAGTCAGAGAAGGGTCGGCTACGCCCATTGACTCTGCCTAGAGAAGCTGTGGCTGCCCCATCCCTTGAAGTACTCAAGGCCAGGTTGGATGGGGTTGAAACAACCTGGTCTAGTGGAAGGTGTCCCTGCCCCTGTCAGAGGGGTTGGAACAACCTTTAAGGTCCCTTCCAACAGAAACCATTCCATGATGCTGTGATGTGCTAGACTTGGTCCAGCACTGCCATTTTCCATGTGTACCTCATCCTGCTTCTCACATGGTTACTGGGCCAGTAATAACAATCCCTCTCTGTCCCATGGGGCCTCATTTTCATCAGCCACTTTGTCCGAAACAATGAATGAGATACTGCTAAACTGAGAGCAGTTACACCTTGCCCTACCTAGTTTCTCATCTATTTCCACTGCTTGAGAAATGTAGAAAGGACTATGTGCACGGAAACTCATTCTCCGTTGGTCTAATAAATGGTATGACTTCCCTACAGTAACTTTTCCTTTCACGCATCCTTAAAACTTTTTAGTTGTAAGAATACTATCACTACAATATGTTATTATGGCTATTGTATTTCTGACTGAGCCATAAAATCAAGGATCTTACAGTCATTAAAAATTCCCCAACACTCCTCAGAAAAATAGACATGTTAGTTCAGGTTCCCTGGCCCACTGAGCACAATCTTTACATAATGTTTCGGCTGAATTGTGGCTCCCTTTACTTTCAGTTGTGACTGTGGGTTGTTAAACAGCTGCCATGATTCCCCCTGCTCCCCCAAGAGACTGAGCTGCAAATGAATTATAGATATAATACAAGCAGTCTTACACATGCGTCACCCAAAGCCTCTTACATGGGTCAGGATCATATGGTTATTGTCCTGTCAGATCTTTGAAACAAAAATCCGTGGACTTTGTGAGACGACCCCAGTGTATTGATTGCTATAAAGGAGACAGAGAATCTTTGACTTGAGATAAAAATATATCAGACATCTGTGATTAACGATCAACAAAACTTGAGCGTTGCAGAGAGAGCTTTTAATTGATTCTATCAATGTGCCTCTGTCTGCATATTTATGCACCAGATGCGCATTTGCGAAGTGTTTTGATGTACAGATCCTACGTGTCCATAGATAAAATCTGTGTGAGGAATATGTGGCAGGGCTACCAGAGTCCCCACACACCAGGGGTCTGGCTGCTGGGTCCAGGGACCAGCTCAGTGCCAGCCGGTGGAGATCTCAGGCTGTGTCATCCTGGATCCCCTCACTGGGCCTGATCCTTATCCCCCACCCACATGTAAGAAAGAAGACAGCAAGAGAGGAGGGGAAGGAGAAGAGGGAGAAGACAGAAGAAAGCAGGAAGAGAAGGAAAGGAGAGAGAAAAAAGGAGAAAAAGAGAGAAAGAAATACAGAATACAGTGTAAATATCTTTTTACAACTTCACTTAAATGTAGACTCCTCCAAAAGAAGAAACAAGGAGATGAGAGCGAGAACTGAAGCTTGGATTCTGTCCAGATGCTCAATTGACTTTGTCGTTCCTGTCCTATTTTGACCTTTCTATTTTTCAAGGGTAATTAAACACTCCAGCTTCAGATTGGATCTTGCTTCAACTAGTGATTCACCTCCACTGACAAGGTAAAGAGCTACACAAGAAAGGTCCAACCTGGCTGCCCAAACAGCCATGTCCATATTGGTCTTCTTTTATGTGAATATAATGCCACCAAGTAATTAGCAATAAAAATATGGTGCAAGAGCTGTGTATGACATTAGGATTGAGTAATTTGGTCTTTAACCCATCTAGCAGCTACTGCAGGATGCACTAAGTGACTGAAACTCATATATCTCATTATAATAAATATTTTATAGATGACATCTCAGCCCAAATCACCTTCCATGACATTGTTTTTAAATCCACTGGCAGGTCACAGGGTGATTAGTGGCTGATTGTTGGAAAAGAAATCTGTTGCCATGTTAAAATGAACCCATATTCATAACAAGCAAGCGTTTTCATTTGATCCGTGTCAAACGTCAACAGTGCAATAAACTGGTAACCCTGCTGCAGTTTCTGTCACTCAGAGGACGAAAGACCACTTCTTGCCCACCTTGGGTGCCTTTTTACCACTTCCCACCCTTGGGCTGACGCCTACTTGTGAGAAAACTCTCACAGTGGACATCCTGCTATATTTGTTTTGTGGAGAGGCAGAAGACTTTGCTATTTAAGGCTGTGAATCTGGCATTTTCACAAGTTCTGAAATTCACACCTTTGCATTTCCTGCTAAATCCCTGCTATATAAGGTGAGCAAAGGTAACTACACTGCTGATATTTGCAGTAGTACTTCATCTCACTCCTTCTGGGACTGTTCCCATGCATATAGGTACTCTTCATCTCTGACGTCTGAAGGCAGATCTTTATCCATTCTTAAATGGCTGTGAGTGACAAAGCATCAGAGAACGCTTCCTAACTGTGAAATTTATTAGACAGGAGAGCAAAGTCTTCTGGGGGAAATGTTGGAACAAAACTCCATCAGAGGAGGTTTTAGAGGGGATAAAACATTATGGAGGGAGGTGTAGTGTTATGGTCCTGCAGTGACAAGAGTTGAGCAGGTTCTTAAAACTACTTTTCATTCTTAAAAATAGGGCAGAAAATGGGAAAAGCCTTCCCAACTCATCAGGTGGGCTCCTCTGCCATTGTGCTATATGACATTTTTCATTAATTAAGTGTATGCTCTATCTTTAAATCACTCAGGATTCTCTCCATCCCCTCCAAGAAGGAGGATGTCTGAGTGATTAAAGCATCTGGGTCATTCATTCAAGGACCTCTGCAGACATGAGTAGAAGGCCATGCTTCATCCTCTCATAAATGGGTCATGACTTTTTAGACAAGAGACTGAAAGGCAACCTGAAGCGATGCTAACCAAATCATTTCCATCTGTGAAAATTTAACACACCTGATGCAACTGATCTCCTAAGCTTCAAGGAAAAAGTGAGGGTGTTTTCTTTTGAATTAATAGATCTATTTGTACAAATATAGCTCAGTCAAAGCCAACCCATCACCAGTAGACTATCCCAGAGTCTCACTCTCTTCATGGCTAAAACTTTTCTTCTACTTTTCAACTTGAATTTATTCATTCTCAATATTCTTTTGTTCTTTGGACAAAATTTTTCTTCAGCTGAAACTGCTCTTGCTCTTCACTGTTTTGTGGCCCAGTGCCCATTTATAGATTGCAGTCGTGTTCCCCATCCTTAATTGTGTTAAAATTAACAAGCCAAGCTGTCTTGGTGTAAGACAGGCACTTCTATTTCCCAGATCACTGTTAGGGAGAAAGAAATGAACAAGAAATGATTGCTCATTGTCTTCTTAAAAATAAGAATTAGTGACGTTAGAGGAATTAAAAAGGATCGGTTTCCAAAGAAGCAAAAGCTGATGTTTCTCTCACATCTCATGTCTGCAGAAATCCCTGCTGCTGCAGACACGCTGAAAGCAAGCTGAAAGCACAGTGAATAGAAGAAGGTATGGGGAGGAAATCCAGCAGAAGAAACAGCTGTTGGAAGAAAGTAAAAGCAAATACAATGCCTATTGCTCAGGAAGCTTTTAAATTGAAATTTGCTGAAGACTGACAGTATTTTGAGAGCTGTTACTCATGCTTATACTATCTTACACTCTTTGTTAACTTTTGGTCACCATCAGAAACACTCTATTGCACTGCAAATGTCTTTAGTCTGATTCTTTATGGCTTTTCTTATCATAACTAATAGTTTTTTACTGAACCTCCCCCAGTCTGAGTGCATTATTCTTGCATGCATTCCTGCATTAACTAGCATTACAATCAGTATTCCAGGTGAGTTTTCAAAGAGTCTAGTACTAGGCTATTAAATTCTTCACTCTTCCCCAATGAAAATATCTTCCCTGACACAATACAGGCTTATGTTTGACTCATGATTTTTCTGTCATCAGCTGCCCTGTCTCTGTCTTCTTTCTTCCATCAGGTAATGTCCCCAGCCATTGCAGAATTCCTTATTGGCCAAAACCAGGTGAGTTTGCATTTTGAATTGTTGAACTTCATCCCACTGCTGCTTCTCCAACACTTAGGATCATTTCGATTTCTCTGTGTTATATTTCCACCCACTTTGAACTGATCACACCTGCCACTCCTGTGTGATCAGATATTAGTTAATCTGTACGACCCTCTGACAGCATCCTCACAGGGGTTACTGTGGGCATGGAGTGTCACCATCATTCACACCCACTGCCACCCTCAGACTCAACAGAGGCAACAGCCAAAGCTGTGTTTTGTTGGAAAATTACAATTAGTCAAAAGCAAAAGCCTGTCATGGCAACATCCAGGTTTCCTTGAAGAAAATAGTAGAAGAAATTGCTCTGGTTTGGGGAGTCCCAGTCCTTCTCCTAAAAATAAAGCTGGTATTTGTAACCTAGTCTTCCTAAGTCAGATAGAAATTCTATTTTGGTCTAGTTTCTTCCTCTGTATTTTTTGTTTGAAACTTTACGCTTTGCTAATTTTGTCTTAGCAAAGGTCAATTGTTGGAACCTCAGATTTTCATAGACTACAAAACTCATTTCACACCTGATTTTACTACTTCCTAAACAAGCTGAAGCAGGATTTTTCATAACAGTACATATAAAGATGCCTTATAAAAAGCAAATCAACTGTGGCTTATTTTACAGCATTTGCATTATTTTTAAAGCACCCTCTACTTACCCTTCCAGTTGATTTCTATTCTCCTATTTTTTAATCTATAACCCTAATAAACTTTACCCATATTTTCCCTTTGTGTCCTTCAAAACTATCATTAACCACATGCTTGAGTTACTTTTTTTCAAAAGAATTCATCAGAAAATGACAAGTTAAGCCTAATCAGTCAGTCTTTGCTTCCTCTAAGGCCTCTAACTGTTGTTAAGTAATATCCTTTGTCACACTTTAGATAGCCCAACAGGCTGGGAAAAAAAACCAAAAAACAAAAAAGACTTGTTATAACTACAGTGATAAACAAAATCTGCTCTGAAGCTACTCTAATTGCCTTCAGAGTCTAACATAATCCTTGGATTGACCTCTTTCTGGGGAAACATTACAGCCAGAGTAATTATTAAAGTAGAGGCCTAGACTTAAAACCACATACAGATTTCCAGCTGAACATTAAATAACACTTGGTCTTTGAAAAATTGGGCTCTACAGTCTTCAGTCAGCTTCTGTCCCTCATCAGCTTTACAGCACTAGGGAAATAAAGGACACGAATTGGCTGGACACACGATGTCAGACAACTGGGACACTGACCTGTGCTTTCAGAGGCAGTTGCCCTACTAGCCAGGGTATTGGCATTAAGATTTTAAACCTGTTATCACTCATAGGAGCTCAAAGACTTTTCTTTTATTCCCATGGAGGTTTTTTACTGTGGGCTTTGCTTGCCATTTAAATTTTTTTGCTCTGGATTTATTGCTTATTTTATCCGGTCTGCAGACAAGGTTTGTTTTGTTGGGTTTTTTGTTGTTGTTGTTTTTTGGGTTTTTTTTTGAAATATGAGTTTCTAAGCTTGTTAAAGCAGCCACAAAATGTTGTGCTGTATGTTATCCCAGCAAATGTAAAATGTGTGATATTTCAGCTATGGTAGGGTTGGTATGAGACCATACATTTAAAAAGATGAGTATTAATTTTAGACTTCATGCAACCCTTTGAGGAAGCTCTGCTAAACTGAAAACATCATCTCCTGCTTCAATTAGACATATTAAATATTCCTTCTCTTTTGAAATCAATTTAATAATTAGATATGCTAAAGGATCAAGTTGCAAGTTCCAGCTTCCCATAACCCTTTGCCATTACCAGCTGTTCCTTACAGATATTGGCCCTGAGGTGAACATTCAGGAGGGGTTTCAGATTAGGGGAACATGCATGACAGTTTCTTCTTTGCTTGCTACCACAGCTCATTCATTCTGTAGCCTTGGAAGAGGCTCTGAGATACCACTCTTTACTTTCTGTCTCTCAGACCAGCTCAATCAGCTCACCCAAGTATGAGAAACTCTCCTAATGAGAGCCTTATTCAAGGCAAAGATTACAAGTTCCCCAAGTTAGGTCCTTTTTCCATTGATCACTGAGACTTTTGGAGCCAGGGCAGCATTACCTCCATTTCCTAAGCTTTTGACTGGCATCTCCTTCCTGAAAATGATTGCATTCATCCAGGTGAAATTTGCTGCAAACACAGATGTGTGGGCCCATGGATATGTCTGCCCAGCAGCCAGGGGTGTTACAAAGTCTCAGCTTCTCTGTGGAATACTTGTTTCTGCACAGACCTTGTCAAAGACACAATCACCCCTCTTGATTGCATGACATGGTGCAACCAAGGCCTGAGGAAAGGCTCTGAGAGAGAAAATTCCACTCTGCTCGAGCCCATGCTTCTGCAAGGGACCTGACTTCAAATAATCAAATTTCTGCTGCTGAGCTCTATTCTGTAGACTGAAAAGGACTCAATCTGTTGAGAGTTTCCCATACTGTTTCTGGGTGTTATCTGGATGGAGGGGGCACATGGGAGATTTGGGACAGGAATCCCATATTGCATAGAGAAAGACAGTGTTGGCCTCTGATACAACTGCTTGAGATTTTTAAAACAATTGATACTTTTCTAAAACGAACAAATAAATGGAAGGAATATACTTTTGAGCTTTCTTATAGGAGAGATAGAAAAAAAAAAGAGTTCCTTAGAATTGCCACACTATGTTCAGTCACAGTTAAGAACAGGAATCAACCAGTACCTTCCTCACTTACACACAAGTGTGTACACAGCTCCTGTTGAACAGGCTTTGTAAACATAGACAGAATAACAACCTCGAATTCTGGAGAGCAACTATTTCTATTAATCACTGTAATAAAAAACCTGCAAACTTGGCAACACAGTTTCACTCAAATGCCTCCTCATTACACACTGGCAACACCACCCCCAGTATTACTCAGACATTATCATCATTGCAGTGTCTCTTACACAGGCATCTTCTTATTGTCTTATAGAAGAAAGTAATGAATCAAAATATGAATGTTCTTGAAACAGATCTTTTAAAAGAAACATTAGCTCAGAAGGTACTAGTAGTTAACCCCCTGTTTGGAAAAATATAAAAACTGAATATCATAAATAAGTCTTGAATTTGGGTTTAATGGAGGCCATCATTTTAGGCTGCTGCATTCATCTATTTAAGAGCAATTTACGGAGATTTTAAACAGGATCAATTCTGCTGTCATATAGTTAATAGAAGTGAATAATTATTTACTTATCAATTAAATTTTGTAGGGAATTGGCACATAACAAGGTGATTGGAAATTGTATTCAAAGGTGAATTGGGATTTTAATACTTCAACTGATGAACCTCCAGTGGTGGATGGCTATTCAAAAATGCAGTCTTGGTCACTGCACATGAAGCATGTAAATTCACATTTGAGGGTAAATTCTTTAACCTGCATCCTGACCACTTTCCTTGTAAATCCCGTTGCCTAACACATAATACTAAAATAAAATGCATGAAGTCCAACTCTTTGAAGGACTAGGCATATTCAGTCCCTTCTAACTTAAGCTACCATTTACAGCAATCAGTCTTCTGGAAGGAGACTCAGTAGCTTTGGAGTCACCTTCCTTATCCTTGCTGTTCCTTAAAGGATTCTTTTAATTCAAGGGAAATTTCATGGATTTCAATAGTAATGCCACTAGAACTGCTATTATCTCTCTGAGCAGTAATACAAGCAAATACAGCCACTGCAAAAATAGAAATATAATTCCTACATGCATCTTATGCTTATTAAATCTCATCGTGGCATGCTGTGATTAATCTTTTACAGAGAGTTTCTTTAATTCTCATTTAAGGAAAAATATCTGTATTTCTTCATAGTAAATAAATAAGCTTTTGCACCACCTCACTTGTGACACAAATTAAAAATAAGCGATGAATTGATAACAGTTAGTTTTGTTCCTCTACAGATCGGACATTTCAGAAATCCCATGCCAGATGAGCTGACCATTCTTCTCACTCTGTATTTTTGTTTGGTGGTTAAATTTGTGTCCAGATTATTTTTCAATGGCTTTTGATCACATTTGAAGTAGTACGTCTAAAGCTGTTTCTGTGCATACAGGTCTTGATGTCTGAGATGTGTTTTTTTAATAAATATCTTCCTGCAAGTAGCCTGTCATCCTCATCTATTACTGCTTTTGAGTAGAAAGCATGAAGTTTGCTCGAGTTCCTACATGCAATCCCCTCAAATGAACATTTCAAGCAAAAAGGCAGAGGAGAGGAGTGCAGCTAGAGAGAGGAACTAATTTCTGCTGGTTTTGGTATTCAGAAAAGTGCACTGGGCTGATATAGGGACAATGGTTACTGTTGTTGTCTGTATCTTACTACTAACTATGCACTCTTTTCAAGAAAAGGAAATTAAAATTTTCTTTCATCTTCTGCTCCTTCCTACTTACCTCTTACATGTCACTAACAAGGCATAATGTTGCACAGCATCACTCCAGGGGTAACACTCCTGTTTCCCCTTCTCCTAGCCCAGGCTTTATTGCAGCTGTGTTGCCTTTCCAAATGAACATGCCAGATCTCTGGGATTCTCTCTGCTGTCTCTAACTCCTGTTCTGATTGCTTGACCTCAGAGACGAAGGATCAATGTTGTGTCCTGACACCCACTTACAGCAGGCTCTTCCAAAGGAGCTGTTTAAGCCCCTGACAGTGTGGGCCATCAGCAGGATGGCTGTGGGCAGTGAAAGCAGCAAAGTGCTTGCACTGGTTACCATTCCAGTTCAGGTCGGGACCATGGGGGAAGCCTGGGATGAGAGGGTGAAGAGGAGCAGCTGAGCAGCGTGGGTGACTCTCTACAGGCACCAAGGTGACAGAGAGGAGCATCCTCCTTGCAGTCACCCTGAGGAGAGCAGCACAGCCCCATCTGGGGTGTTCTAAAGGAGGGACGTCTAAGAGGCTCTGCTGCATTTCCTTGTATGGTTCAGCAGTGGCACACAAGAATAAAGTCACTGTGTCAGTCCCAACCCGACCGAGGAGATATTAGCTGCTCTGATGGCTGCATGGTGGCCCAATACAGAAGGTCACATGACAGCTGGTTTCCTTGCCATCTTCAAATTTGTGGTGCTAAATATGGCACAGAGTCTTCTTGGAAAGCTCAAAGAGGAAGAAAAATGAAACTTCTGCCTCCTATCCTTTTTTCTAACTGCCCCTTCCCTGAGAAAGCCCTTTCTGAGCTGAGGATGAGGCATCCTTGGAGCCATCAAAAAAATTTGCTTAACGTAGGACCTAAAAACAGACTTTGTCAGGCAGTCACACCAGGCATAATATTTTCTTTAATAATATATACAGACATGATGGTTGGGAATGCCACAAAAACTGCACAGGAGCTGTGCAGTTTGCCCAGGCAGAGGACCAGCCAGGGGCCCTGCTCTGAGCCTTTGCTCTGGCTGCCAGCCCAGGTAAGCATTTGGTCCTGGGTGCTGAATGACTCTGCTGAAGCCACCATAAAACCAGGAAGGAATTGCAATTTTAGTGAGATTTCTGCTGGATGTTTGGTAAAGCACCATCTATAGCATTGCACAGCTTATGGAAATCTTTTCTCTGTATCACAATCTCACTTATCTATTATTAATTTTTTTCCAGACGATAAAACAAAGGTAGCATCATTTGCTGTAAAAAAAAACATGGGTAAGAAATGCATCTTGGGTTTTTTTTTTTATTTTTCTTTCCTTTTAACATCCAGGAGAAACAGTAGCCATGTGAGCTCAGCTCCTCTGCTCTCTTGTAATCTACCCTTTGATGTAACTAACTGGCAAAAACATATTTCTAATCAAATATAGTCTCTCATCCTTAATCAGCTCAGCTTTAAAATGCAGATCAATGAGATAAGAAAAAGCTGATTTAATTAGCCCAACCTCAGCAATGTTACAGCATATTCTCATTTACAGAAATAATAGGGAGCAAGAGGAAAGAGATTCATCATCATGAAAAGGCAGGGGAAGGCAGAGGAAAGCAGGATATTTCCTATGTTAGCTAAGGGTGATTTTCATTCTGGCTAAAGAGCCAGCACATGTTTTATGAGCCATTTAAATAACACTTAGGCCTTGCACTTTGTCCTTTAGCCCAAGGATGAATTTCTTTCACTAAGTAGCAATACCTTTGGAAATCATCACTCTTGGGTTTAATTGATGAGCCAGAGACAGCTCCCACCATTTGGTGAATAAAGAAGAGGAAATATGACAGGCAGGAGCACAACAATACTGCACATTTATAGAGCTGCTTGGAACACTCACCCACACGAGCGCCAGGTCAAGCACTCTCACTGGAGAGGCTTTAATGGGAACAGCACAGGGTGTGCTCCCTCACCCTGCTGCTGCCTTACTGAGTGGCCACAGGCAGGTCACCTTTGCATTTTTGGGGGTGTGTTTTGTTTTTTCTTTGCTTTCTTCCTCTGTCCCATTAGGATTTGGAATTTCGTGCAGAGTAAATCTCTTCCCTCCTCCACAGCACAGGTCCCCCCACAAATGGGGACCGTGGCACACCTGGAGCTCTATGGTGTTGCTGTGCAGCTGCTTAAAGAGAAAAACCAGTGCAAGTTCTCAGCTTGCACTTCCACCTTTGTGGCTTCAAAGGAAGCAGAACATTACCTTACCTCCACTAGCCCTGTGTATCCTGACTCCAAGTGCTCCTCCATCCCCCTGGAGCATGGGGCTCGTTGGATCAGATTAGCCCAGGTTTGGTCAATGCAAGCAGAGAAGTGCTGCCTCCTCCACACAGAGCACCCAGAACACTTCCATGGCCACACCAATCCTGTAGAGGCCTCACTGAAGGGAAAATCAGACCTGTAAATGTCCAACAAGGGTTTCCAGATGGGCTCCAGCAGTGGAGTTGGGCTCAGGACCTGAACCTTTGGTGAAGTATGTCTTGACATTCATGCTGTTACAAAGTCAGGCCAAATCCACACAGATGAGGCTATGCCAGCTCCTAATTTAAGTTCTGGGAATGAAGTTTGTCTTCATTTGTCCCTATCCATCATTTTGAATGGAGCTATCTTGTGACAGCCGCATTTCGTAGTCTCTGCCTGGGAGATAATTGCTCATCACTGAGGGGAACTCACACAGCTGAGATAACCCTCAGGCACTTTCTCTGCAGGGATGGGAGCACCAAAGGCAAAGCAATTAACAGAGCAATTAAGCCACTAGCCAATCCTATCTCTTTTTTTCTTCCCTCATCTCGGATTTGTGCCACTCTCCAGTGCCTCTAAAAACAAGCAAGGAAAGGCCCTGATCTCTAGAGGGATAGTTCCCTCAGGTGGATAGTTCCCTCCTGGGGCTGAGATTAGGCTCTAACCCCCATTCCTGACTCTTACTCATCATCAGCCTGAGCTTGTCGGACAGGGCTTGGCTACTGTAAAGAGAACCAGTGTCCATTTCGTTTCCTGAGAGCCAACAATGGTAACTTAGACCTCTTCCCTGTATTCTTCTCCTTCCCTCCACCAGGCTTGTTCTCCAGGTAATAAATCAATCTTTTCAAAAGCATTAGATCAGATATCCTGACTGTGTGGTTTCATGAGAAAGCTTTGCAGAAAAGATATTGAGACAATCTCACATGCACAAGGGTTTATAAACTTTATCCATAGATGATGGCATTCACCAACACTAAAAGTGAAAGTTACTTTTGGGGGGAATATAAAAATACAAGAATAGAGAGGAGAGACATGAGAAGGAGAAAATTCTGTCACAGTCAGGCTCTCCCAGGTCCCCCAGACTGTTCCTCCCCCATCTCCCTGTCTCAGCCTTTCCCTGGGCTGCAGCCGTTTGGGAACAGCTGCTCCTGCTGGGCTTCTCCACAGCCACAAATCCTGCAGGAAATTGTGCTGTGGAGCTCCCAGTGATGCAAAGGGCCAAAGCCCCTTAGCTCTGTGGAGTTTGGCAATGTCACGAACATTACAGCAGTTCCCCCCCACCTCGTCCAGCAGCTTGGTCTTAAATTATAAGAGCCTGAAGGACACTGGGCTAGGCTGCAAACCTCAGCAGGAGACTGCATTTGTTCCTCCAGAGAGCCACCTGAACTGCCAGAACAGAGTCAAGTCACCAAACAGCATTGTGAGCACCCAAAGAAAAATCACCTTCTCTTTTCAAAGCCTTGAAATGAAGCTCTCCATCAGTGATTCCTCATCATCAAGAAATCTTCAGAGTAACACTCACCCCATCCTTAGCACCTGAAGCTTGCACATCCCTCCATTTAGAGGATGCACAATTCTTTTGTTAATTAGAGCCTTAGTTTAATATGAGCTGTCAAAGTTCACTTAACTTCAATTAATTGTTTCTCCTGAGCTTAATTTCTTTAGTTAAGTATTGATTAATCATTGCTTAATTATGCTGAAGCCTCACTGGGTGATATTTCAGTTGCATACCACAGCAATGCACTGCTTTCTAAAAATACTCAGAGAATCATCAGATATTTTATGTATTGCTATTACTGGGATGACTTTTAATATTTATCTTTTCATCCCTTATGTTCCAAAATGTATATTTAACGTGTTGTGTTTAATTCCATTGGTTTACAACTCATTTTTCTCTATGTTGGTAGGTCATACACCGGAGTCTTGCATGGTGTGGGGATAAAAGCTTTGTGTCTGGCATCCAGTATCTTATGGCAGGAGGAATAGGTTAGGGAACACAAGTAAATGGTCTTTACTGTGGTACAATATTAACACATTTAAACAACCAAAATATTGATGGCATGGGTTTTTTTTCTTTGAACTTTTAAGGTATATACAACTTTGGCTCAAATACTGTCTGTATTTCCTCAAAACTACAATGCTAGAGTTCTTATGAACATGGCCTTCAGACCAAGCCACCTCTAACCTGAAAACTCAGTCTGTTCTGAAATATCAGGAGGAGAAAACTATCTCCACCTCTCTATAGTATCTCAACAGCTCTGTAATGTCCGGTTGGATTGCAAGTATCTTAATTTTCACAGATAAGTATAATAACTATTAAATTTTTCCAAGGTCTCTCTTGAATTTCAGTGTTTACCCAAATTAGAAGTTAAGTTTGATCTGTAGCGAGAAATTAAACAATTACCTTTTCCCCCACAATAATTTCCCTGGAGTCCATTTAGGCATCTAATTCTACCTACTCACGGAAGCATTTTTTATTATTTTTCTAGATGAGAAAGAGTCACTCCCCAGGGAACACTTCTTGGCTTGACAGGATTTTATCACAGTCAAGGTTTAACTTTCTCCCTTTGGTACTTTTTCAGAGATCTCTAAACCTACTGCTACTAAAATTTAATTTTGAACATGTTCTGTGCTATAGGTGTACTAAGCATTATTTACTACTGTCATCCCAGATTCTCGAATGAGCACTGGTAGGAATATGCTATAAAGAGAGGAATCAAAATGACATCCTTTTCTACATTTCACCTACTCGGTGGTGTAAACATCTGGCACCTTGGGAATGCACATCTTTGCTGTGTGAAAGGCGAGATAAACTGGTGAAAACACTGATTATTGCATAGATCATGGAAAACACTTCTGTTCCCTTATGCTGAATGAAACAAAACACTGAATTTTCTGGAAAAGGATGGATAAATTAGTCCCGGTTAAAAAAGTACTGACAAAACCCTTGCTTGGAATTTGAACAAAGGCTAGTCAAAACATTTCCAGAGTACAATTAATCTGTCCTTTGTTATTAACTTCTTATCACAACTCTGTGTTTCTGGATTCTGATCAAAACCAGAAGCCCCATTTCTATAACCCAGCTTGGTTGTAATAAATTTGTACCAATACATAACCAAGAAACTGAAAAGCAGGTCTGTTGTCATGACTCTCTTTGCAACTTCACCTAAACTCCGTATCTGAGTCCAGGTCATTACTGATGTAGGTGCTGAACACGCTCCTGCCCTGACATGCTCACTGGAAAAGAAGAAACAAAGAATTGGAAAAAGGAAGTTTTACCTTCCTTGCTTTCAGTAAAGGAAACTGGAGCACTGAGACACAACAAGCTAAACTTCCCAGTGTGATTTGGATCCATATGCATTAAAATGACAAGTCATTGATCTTAATTACAATCCCCAGGATCCTGCCACATGGAACTCAAGCTGTTTGTGGAAATTTAGCAGCATCAACTTGATGCACATCCCCAACTTTCTCATACTAATTCCTAAAGACAAAAACATTCCCATTTCATCAGCTTTCTTGGTGTCAGCCACAATTTTACAGCTCAGCATTATTTATTTATATTGTAACCTGGCTTAACAGACACAGTCATCAACCACAGCTGTATCAGGGGCTTTACTACCAGAAAACAAAACTTCTAAATGCAGGTGTTAAGATGAGACCACTGAGATAAACAGGTAGTTAAGTGGGAAGTATGTTTTATCAGGGCAATAAGCCTGGTCAGAAGGGATCAGAATTCTTCCAATCCCTCCCTGCAGACTGATTAATGTTAGGAGAGATGGCTAAATGTTATTTGCCTATGAATGTTTCAAACATTCCTGTTCTCTCTATCAAAGGAATACACATAAGGCCTGCATGAGCTCTTCCGTCTGTCACATCCATATAGCAAAATCAAGCAGAGTACCATGCAACCCTGTACCCAGTTGTCTGCTGGAGTTTGCAAGTTTTCTCTCCCACTGCATTAATAATGTGACATGTCCCCATTAAAATAATGATAAAAAGATAAATAAATTTAAATAAAGGGAGCCATGGCTTATTTCTTTCAGCACATCTTCAAGTGAACAGGATCCCTGGTTCCCCCGGCTGGGCTGTCACTACCTCCTTTTTGTTCAGGTCTCTTAACCACTTTTTTCATCCTTCCAGCTCATCTGAGAAAAGAACAGGAGGACAATACGTTCCTCCAATTGCCTGTGAACTGATACTCTGAGAGTGGCCTGTGGGAAATCTGCCACTCTGCTGTGGATTTCTGGTCTCTGGGATGTGTTCTGCGAGGCTGACTGGATTCAGGATACAATACCTTGTGAAGTGCCGTGGTTTTTTTGGAGAAAATCATTCAGGCATAAGAGCAGAGAAAGAAGTTGCAAAAGTTAAAGAAAGATCTCTGAGGGACATCAGCACTGCCAGGATCTAGGAGTTCAGTGCATAGTCTCTTTTCTCAGCATATTTGCTTTGGGCAAAACCATAATAGTAACTCATCAGCTGAGGCAGGAAAGTGTGCCTGTTAACATATCTATCCTAAAATACTTCTGTTATTAATAAAGAATCAAGTAAAATTTACAGGTCACCATAACTTTATCAGACTTCTCACCCTAACAATATTTTTTCATTTTGAATGACACTGTGCAATTGACTGCAGTACAATTTGCTTCCTTGCTTTTCCACAAAATAATTGCTTCATTTGGATTTTGCATATTTTTGATAACTAAAATTGGCTTTTTACTGTAATTATTTCTCTTTCTATTTCTCCATCTTTCACTTTACAAGAGCTGTAGTTTGGTGTTGAATCCTGCTTTCTTGGTACCAGCAGCATTTTCACATGGGCCAAAGTGCTGGTTTGTGGCTGTTCTCATCCAGCGTGGTTGAGCAGGCTAAAAGGGAAAGAAATTCAGCTAAATTCTGAGGGATCAGATTCTACCCACCTCTAACATGTTATGTAACTCTTCATCCTTTGAGTAGTTCTGTTGATTTCAGTGGAAGAAGTTGTTATTGCAGAATGTGCATAAGATGTCAGAATTTCACCCTAAATATTTCACTTTACAAAGGAAGCCATGCTGCAAAACAAAACGCACCCTGAGCTGCATCAGGATACAAAATTTGCAGTTACAATAAAAGCTGGGAAGCCTTTTGCTTCTTTGTGATGGTGCCCTCCTATTGAAAGTTTAATAAACAGAACTAGTTCTGTCTGAATCAAATGAAAGACGCTCATATACAAACTGAGAGTCTTCTAATCCTTATAGCACCACAAATAATTCAAAGAAGTCTTGAAGTGCCATGATAATGGCAGAAGATGGTTATCTCTGTATTATTGGTTTTGTGTACATCAAAGAACACTCTGTGGGAAAAATAATGTTGCATAAAAACCCAAACACATTTCTTTCAAAAAGCAGACAATTAAAATTATCCAGAAGTTAAGGAAAATATGAACTAAAAATATTTTGCCTTTGAAAGTCTACATTACCCTTAAAACAATTTTATGGTGGATATTGTGGGCTCTGGATTACCATAAATGTCTGATTGAAAATCTTTGTAAGGATGTTAACATTAAGTACACAGCTCTTCAGTTCTACAAACACAAAACTGATTTCCAAGGAATCAAGTGATGAGAATGGATGTCTATGAAACAAAAATAATGTATTCATAATGGTCTTTTTCACCAGTCACGATGCAAAGTGACAACAACTGGACTTGTCACCTGGTTTTAAAATTGCTTAAATTAAAGATTAGGGGCGAAGCTGAAAAAGGAAAGAAAGAAATACAAGCCAGCTGTACCTGTGGTGTGATTACATCGCCTTCAGGATAGACAAGGCACTGGTTGGTCAACTTTTATGTTGTAATTTTGGATGTACGTGAAGTAAAGAGATTGTGCTGCTGAATGAATGACCAGAAGGTGTACAGGGCAAAATCCACCTGGTACGGTGTCCACAAAGCCTGAGGAGCTGTGGGGAGGGAAGGGAAAGAGAGCACCTTACTCTACATGACATTATAAAACAAATCACAAAACTAGGCATGCTCTACATCAGTGGAAGCACGATACACCAGGCAGAAGAGTTACCCCCCAGATCTCTCCCAGAATAATTCTATACCCTTCACAGACGTAGAAATTTGAGTTCCTGATGAGTCAGGGCCTCCTGATGCCTTGCACAGTGTCAGGAGCACTTGGCATGGAGGTGCAGTGGGACTGCCTTTCATTTCTCCAATAATCAAACCACTGGACAAGGAGTGGGCAAAACCCTGAATGTTTTGTGCCTGCCTTGTTGTCAGGGCAGAAATGTGTATTTGTCCCTTACGCACATGGGGTCATACCCCCATGTCCATACTGCGGCGGAAACATCAGCAACAATGTGGGACAGGCTTTACTCCATGTAGAGAAACACTGAAGTATGGCATCCACTTATTTCCTGTCATACCTTTAAATCAAGGCTAAACGAGGTGAAAAGCACATAGAATTTCAGCCCTTGTAAACTCACAGGGCAAGCTGAATGGATAAACTAAGATGATTCACCATCATATATTATCCTGGTGTGTTAGAGCTGGCTATATAATAAGTTCATGGCCATCTCAAAATGAGTGGAAAGGTGAATGCTTCCATTGTGATTACTTGGCTAAAAAAGTACATGTCAGTAATTCCTCTTCTACCCTTCTTCACCATTTAATTGCAGTATTTTATGGTTAACAATGGGAAAATGCTATGTACTTTTCAGGGAAAACTGACTAGGCTTTTTTTCAGAAATAAATTATTTAGAAACAGAGAGAAAATAATATTCTATTGAAAATGACTCCTTAACATCCATGTCCCTGTTGGGCCAGGTTAAAGGATGTATGGGCACACTTGCACAAAGAGCTGCAGCTCTGCAATGCTGTGACTGGATGAGAATCTCAGCTTCTCTGCGTCAAGCTAAAGGGAAAAACTGTGTAGGAAATTTCAGTTCACCTGCCTGGCCGGGATAGAAAATTTCAAGAAAATAACTGGAGTGTATCTGCTAATGTGCCTGAAGGCATAGTCAGACTGAGACAGCAGCTTAGATTAGGGTCACCTGGCATGCTCACTTCTGTAGGGTCCTAATTCTATCAGCATCTGTCCTCAAGGGCCTTTAAGGAGCTGGTCCCCATCTTCCCTAGCAAATGGCTATGTAAGAGAAGAAGAGGAGGGGGAAGGATGCAGGAACGGATTCTCTTGACAATGAGAATTACTCAGCTGTCACTTCTCCCTTCTTTAGGATTCAGGATATTTCTCCCAGCCCATCTTTGTAATGAGTGTGAGGACCATTTCAGTGGGAAAGCACAACCATAACCCAAAAATAAGCTCATGGATGCAAAGTCATTGTTTAAATGTGGGCTAAACTGCTTATGAGGCTAAGCTGACGTCGCATTTCAATGTCCAGCTCTGCTATTTGGTTCCTGGAGCACTCTTTGTACTGATCTGGCTGTGGTCCACTTGTTCTGGGTGTGACTAAGAAGCTGAATGAACTTCTCAAGTAGACCCAAGTAATGTTTTTCACTCTTAATGCATCTTGAAGAACTACCAGATTCGTTATAGAAGTTGCTCTTTCATTCCTGGTCTCTCCAGAAAAAAAAAAAAA